>CATIWQ010182440.1:0-17390 GCA_949673415.1 Euphorbia schlechtendalii | reverse complement strand
CAAAATAAGAACAAAATCGACAATTTCCCTTCTTTATATCTAAATAAGCCACATTACAAGTATTTACATCCAATTTTAATATTTGAATATAGTAAAATCAAACAAAACCAATATAATAACATTATAACGTCAGTTTTCTTTATTATTTTGCATAAAACCAAGCAATTTTAATTTACACCTATATTTTTTTTATCATTAAGCTCTCATATTTTATTTGAATTAATTGTATAAAAAGTTTTAATAATTCTATAATAATAATAGTGTTGATTCTCTCATTTTTCCAACATAACCGTCCAATTAGTTGACCCACTCACAAACAAAAGATGTGTGAGATTAAGTTTTAATTTGTTTTTTTACCGTTACTATTAGTAGGTGTGTGATACAAACATATACACATGTAATAATAACTCATAATAATGAAATTGCGTACGTTACAAAACTAAACTGACATATTTTAGCACATGCTAAACAACCCTACGTTATACAAGGAAATTGACAGATTTTCTTTTTATTTTTTTTCTTTTCAAGATTATGGTAACTTGAAATTGTTACTGTATACATTATCATATTAAAGAAGTTTGTCTCCTTTACCCGAACTTGTTCACTGCTACCTTGAACTTCTATAATTTTAAGGGTAAATTTAAAAAACATACTTTGTGGTTTGGCCGTTTTGTATAAAGGTTTTTGTAGATTTTTTTTTGCAAAATGGTACTTGTGATTTCAAAAGCTAGCAAAAAGAGGAAAAAATTTATTTTCATTAAAAAAATTGTGTTATAGGATGTATTTCAATTAATTCAGCATTCTTATAATTTAATCATATTATTTAAGAATTATACATCAAAATTTGAGTAATTTCCAGAAATTCTTCATTTTATTATAATTTTTAAAAATTATCAACAAATTTAAATTAAAAAAATTTTGGTGTTTCTTAAAAAATTCTAAAATTTATTATTAAGGTGTATTGTATTTTTATATTAACTAAGTTGCAAAATTTCAGCTCAAAACAGACATGAATATCCCTCTTCATGACGTGATAAAATTTGAAAATCCTTTTTTGCTAACTTTTGAAACCACAAAAAATCAATTTGCAAAAAAATAAAAATCCACAAAGATCTTTTTATAAAACGGTCGAAATACAATGTATGTTTTTTAATTTTACTCTAATTTTATTTGACCAAATTCCATGACTTCAAAAAGTGTCATATCAGCTCATCAATTTAGATTAACTTAAATACATTAATTAACTTGGGGTCTTGTGAGTCCCAGACCATTGGAAAGATTTAAACGACATCTTCAAAAAGTTAAACCAATTTAAAAGCTGACATATAACATTCATAGGAGCAAACTAATGCACTTTTACAAGTTGGGGGTGAGTAGGGGAACCAGGGAGCTTTCAAAGTTCAGGAGGGAAAAGGGAAAAATGGACCGAGTTTATGAAGTTGATGACTTAATTGCTTACGTCACATTACAAATTTTAAGTTACTATATATGTGTGTGTCACAGCTCACAATCATCCATTCCATACAAGTAAGAAGTTTTTTTATGATTGCCAAACAACCCATTCTCCTTTCCAACTTTCTCATCTAATCTCATTTTATCAAAGGCCGTCATGAATTGGAGTGTCTATGGGTTCGCAACCACTAAACTTATATAATTGTATACTATCAGATCAGCGATTTACCAGACCCTTCAGGTCATGGCTTTCGAGGTATAGTAAGATCTCTTTCCTTTCAATTTTGATTTTTCCTCGCTCTTGCGTCACTTATCAAACCGAAGATGTGCGACTAAATTCATATGTAAAAAAACCTAAATAATTTATGCTCGATCAGATCTTAGTTTCCGACATGTATGATTTGTGGTTAGTATCTTGATCAATAAAATGATAGATCTTGTTGCAAAATTGATAGAAAAACTAATTAAAATATATGTAAGAGATGAAATAAGAAAGAAAGGAACTCCGCCTCATTGATTTTATTTGCACGATGATTCTGTTTTCTAGTACGATTCTAACATGTTGTCTTGTTATTAGGTGTAAATGGAACATAACAACACCTCAGGTGAACTAAGAATCTCAAGAAAGTAATCAAACTAATTTTGTTCCGATCACCGATCCTTTTGCCATTCCACGCATAGACCTGAAACTCCAGATCCTTACTTCAGCTCCAAATCTGAATTCAAATCCAAAGCCAAACTCCCATTTTTCCTTGATCTTTGAATTCCGCAAACTGATCATGTTATGAGTGTGATTTGGAGCGTTGTTTCTCGTCATAATGATATAGGCGTCGATGGATCTTCAAATGAAGAGGAGGAAAGTCTAAGTCTTTGAGATCCAGAGGCGCTGGCACAAATCGATTTCCAGTGATGATATCTTCTTCGATTTCCAACTTTGTAAGCGGAATCGGGAACTTGGTCTTCTTTGACTTCTTTAGCCTTAGTCAAGATGATTCGGAGTGATTCGTTGGAATGTGGACAGAGCTATCACTTTGACTTCATCAAGCAATGGCTGTTTATAAATAACAATTGCACTGATGATTATTACAAAAATCAAGCGGAATGTTGTGTCTCTTGTTTGTTGTGTCCTGTGTACTTCAGGTTGTATGTTACTTTTGTTCTCATTGCAGCCTCTAGCTTCAGGTTGTATTATTAACAGATAGAGTTTTAATAATTCTGTAATAAATGTGTGTGTTGTTTCTCTCGTTCTTCCAAATCATAACCGTCTGATTAGTTGACCCACTTACAAACAAATGATGTGCGAGATCAAGATTTTATTTTGTTTTTATAACTCTACTATCAATAAATACGAGCATATGCATATGATAATAATGAAATTACATACGTTCTAAAACTAAACTGACAGATTTTATACGTTTTAGGAAAGTGACAGATTTTTTTCTTATTTTTTGCTTTTTATGATTATGGTAAGTAAGTTAAATTGCAATGGTTTACTGTTTACATTTTCATATTAAAGAAGTTTTTCCCCTTTACCTGAACTTAATTATATATGCCTACCTTGAATTCTATCATTTTAATTGACAAAGTGACTACTTTGCTCCATAAAATTTTTTAGAAGTGTTATATTAGCCCATCAATTTATATAAACTTAATTATATTAATTAACATTTTTAGCCTATATTGCAAATTAAAATTTTCTACACCTAGGGTCCAAAAAGTTGACTGGATTGCATATCACAAGATCTAAATGAGTAAAATATGTTAACAAATTACATAATATATAGAAGGAGAAAAGGAGTAACAAGTATCTCACAAAGAGTAAATGGGCAAAATGGTTATACTACAAGGCCAAAAGAATTTTTTGCCTTACTAATTTGTTTGAATTAAATGGACTAATATATCTTTATCATTTTCCTCTTTAAAAAATACACATATAGAACATTAATTATGTCATGAATTTTGGACTATTTAAAGTCTAAGTTGTCATTAAGATTGAAATTATTATCTTCCTTTCAAATTTAATAAATGGTTGATAGTAATTCATTTTTACATATGATCTATACGGATTTCTAGGTGTGTGAAAAATTGGTAATGGAATGTGTTGTCACGCGTCAATCTTCACAGAAAATATAATCTTCAAGACTTCCTTGGAGGGTTGTCAGAATCTGCAAAATAAGGGTTACTAAGAGGAGCTAATTGTGTGACTGGCGTAACCTCTCCGATGCATAAGTTAGTATTGGAATGAAGAGATGAGGCAAAATATGTATTGAAAGTTGAATAATTTACCTTTGATGATAGAGAAGGTCCTTTTATATAGGGGTTGGACCACTCCTAATCAGGATAGAAGAGAGTATCCTTGTTCAAGAAGAATTCCTTCGTTGGACCAGATTTCCACTATAAGCAGTAGAGTTCTAATCAACCTCCTTTAATTCCTAATTATCTAAACTAGAATACTGACGTTGCATGCTTGGTATGCAAGCCATGTTCTTTCAGACGTTTCCATCCATGTGTCGCCATCGAATGGATGCACTCGAAGGTGATGCAGTGCTTGCTACACGCCTACTGATAAAATAGGGATTTATCAGAAACCACCCCCCTCGATGGGAAATTTTCTTTCAGATCTTTCGTGAAGCTTCCTCTGTGTGACCTCATGCCTACTCATCGTTTCAGATTTGGAGTTGTTGGCAACTGTGCATAGGTAAAGGTGTAAGGTGCTATGATAATGCCACGTATTGAAGATCAGACGATGGAGAAGGGAGCGTCCTTTCAATTGTCTCGTCTTCTCTATAAAAGCGCAGCTTCCCCTTCATTTCTAAATTTTGCAACCAACGACTTTCGAAGCAACTTTTGGTGATTTTGAGCATTCTCAAGACTTCTTTTCTCCAATTTAAGCAAATCTCCAACTCATTTCCGATGAGTTCCTTCTTCCTAAACTTCTCTCTTTTTACATTTTATTTTGAACTTGCAATAGTTTGTGCGTTCACTTTGCAATTTTTAATGGGTAAACTTCAAAAAAGTTTCATGTGGTATCGGCCGTTCTCATAAGGGTGTCTGTGTTATTCCGGGTCTCAAAAGGGGGTTTGTGATTTCGAACCGTTATCAAAACAGGGAATTTTTTAACAATGTTAACGTTTTATGACGTGGCAAGGGCAATATTGAAAAAAAATAATGTTCTTCATCTTCTCCAAAAAGTTCCGACTCATTTATCAAAACCTCACCTCTTAGCAGCACCACCATCATGAATCTGGCCACCACCATTATTGTCCTAACCAACACCACCACGACCACCGTCCTAACCACTGCCAAACGCTAAAGAACCTTTGTCCGTCTCATCCTCCTTTTCTTTCTCTGTACATAAAAAATCCTTTGGTCGTCCTTGAGGATGGAGTTGTCCTCGATGTTATGAACCGGAGATGGAATCTAACGAAGAAATCGATATGGCAAGCATGAACTGGAGATGAAATTCGACGAAGAAATCGAAACGGCAAGGAAGTGGATATGAAATTCGATGAAGAAATTGAAAGGCAGCATGAATTGGTGATGCAATTCGATAAAGAAATCGAAATGGTAGCATGAACTAGAGATGAAATCCGACGAAGAAATTGAAACAATAGCATGAAATGCAGATGAAAGCTTGATTTCAAATTCAATGTAATTTGAGGGTAAATATATAAATCGTAATTAGGGTTCGGATTTAATTAATTGTTCATTGTGTTTTCACTTCTCAAATTGTAATTAACACTATCATTATGGATAAATGAGAAAGCACAAATATGAATATGTATTAATCACAATACTAATCAATCCCACTTGTTTCTTTTTCAAATCTGCAACTTTTCTCTTTATCTCTCTTATTCTCATCAATCAATTAAAGAACTGGACAATTGGATCATATTGATTTGTGACAATGGCGAGTCCTCGAATCCCTCATAATGCTTTCCCTTTCTCCTTTAGAGCATTCATTTCAGTCATCGCTATTGCTGTTTTCTCTTCTTCACTGTTTCTTTCCTCTTCACTTCTCAATCTCATTCTTCTTCATTATTTCCACGATTTCAATTTTGAAATTGAATCTATAAGGTTATCGTGATTGAATCTACTTGCGTGATTTCACTGCTGCAAATGGAATTCTTGAAAAAAAGAAAAGAAAAGAAAAGGAAAAAGAAAAAGAAAGAAAATAAATTAAATTAGGTTAAGTAAGATTTTACAAAAATACTCATTGCCACGTCAGCAAAACTAAAGGTGTTAAAAAAATACCCCATTTTGATTACGGTTCGAAACTACAAACCTTCTTTTGAGATCCGAAATAACACAGACACCCTTATGAAAACAGCCGATACCACATTAGTATTTTTTTTAAGTTTATTTATTTATGGTTGTCACCATTTCTGAATTAAATCACCCAATAACTGTAAAACGAACCCAAGCATATACGATGAAGAGAGAGGGATAGAGCATGCATAATATTGCGAATTACAAATAACATAAATAATAATGGGTAATTTTTGTAACTCCCCCTTATAGAATAGAATTTAAAATATTGGAGAATGATATTTAGTAAATACCCCTTTTAAACTTTACAATTCATTAATTAGTACTTTTATTCACTAAATACCATTTTCATTTTATTAATACCCCAACACAAAAATAAATCAAAATAAAATCTCTGTTAATTAGTAATTTAAACTACTAAACATAACAAAACACTAACTCTCTAAAAACTATAGTTTTCTCCCAAATCACCATTATCGTTCTAGTTTTTGTTCTCGCCCAAACCGCCATGGTCATTTTCTGTTCTCCGATTCCACAACAATTGCATTTATGTTATTCGATTTTAGTTTGCATTCTCCGATTTCAGTGGCTTCTAGTTTCTTTTCTCTATTGCATTGCTTATGTGTTTCCATTCTCTTATTATAGTTTCAATTTTTTCGATTCACAACGAAAACAACGGTTCAAACATCATCATTGGTATATTTCGCAAAAAAAATTGAAACCAAGAATTTCTTCGAGTATAAAAGATGGCACATCAAGCTTGAAGGTACTTTTTCCTAGAAAATGGCATATTTTTTTGGGAAAACTGTAAATTTTTTCTAGAAACAGTATATTTCTTTTGGAAATTTTTATATTTCTAAATTTCTCATTCTTCAAAGACATGGAATGACAAAATTAAAGGTATATTTTTCCTGAAAAATCGTACATTTCTTCTGGAAAACCTTATATTTCTTTTGAAAAATGGTATATTTCTTCTGAAAAATCATATATTTCATTTAAAAAACTGTATACTTCCTTTGAAAAATGGCATATTTTCTGGAAAATAGTATATTTTTTGTATATTTATGTTGTATAATTTTTTGGAAATGGTATATTTCTTTGGGAAAATTGTATATTTCTAATGTTTTCAAAGACAAAGGATGACAAAACAAACTTAAAGGCATATTTTTCTTGGAAATGGTATATTTCTTTGGGAAAATCGTATATTTCTTTTGAAAGACATTATATTTCTGTTAGAAAATCGTATATTTTTTTGAAAAATTGTATACTTCCTTTGGAAAATAGTATATTTTCTGGAAAATAACAATAAACGCGAGCGAAGCAATTGTTGATTATATATGAAATCGAACTGGAAGTTGTGTTGGAAATCGTAACTAATGTGAAATTGGAAAGAAATTGAAACATATAAGAAAACTACTAATGAATTTGGAAAGAAATTGAACCAATTAAGAAGTTTGTTAATTAATTAGGATAAAAATCTAAAATAAATGTTAAAAAATTTGAAAAACAGTAACCACCATCCCACAAATCAAGTTTGTGATAATAGATGGAATATATGGGTATTAAATTAATTTAAAATGTAAAAGTAGTAAACAATAAAATAGTTTGACCATTGGACATTTACTAAATAGTAAACATGAAAGGGAGCATTTCAATCAATTTCCGAATAATAACTTTATGTTAAGGATGATAATTAATCATGGAATGACTATTAGTAAATTAGAAGCCCCATCATGACTGTTATTTAACAAGAGTATATCGTGGTTTCAATTTTTGACTTGTTGCGATCAATTAAACGTGGAAAGGGAATACTATGGCATGTTTAGTTTCAAAAAACTATTTTTATTTTCTATTTTCAGTTTTCTTTTCATTTTCTAATTTTTCCAGTTTTTCATTTTCCAAATAGAAAATAGAAAAACAGAAAACATGCTCATGTTTATTTAGTTTTTTAATTTTTATTTTTTATTTTTTTAAAAAAATCATTGATATATTTGAATTTTATCGTTAAAAATATTACAAATGACATGAAAATTTTTACAAATTAAATTAAAAACAACAAATATAAATTTTAAACTAATCGATAAAGTTAAAAATCCTTTAGTTCAATCACAAATTTGAGTTAATTCATGTATAACTTGTTATATACTTAGATAATTTTATAGTATGAAATTAAATTTTAAAATTTTTTTTATTTTCATTTTCATTAGAAATAAGATGATGTTTTTGCCAATTTTGTTGTTTGTGGGGTTCGAACCCAAAATCTCACGCTTCCTAAATTCTTCAATGGTAATGGTGATAATCACTCTATCAAAGCATAGTGTATCTTTTATTTAAATTTTAAAAAATTGAAAACATATTATGTATAATTTTTTTTTCAAAAGCATAATTTTTATTTTTTTAATCTTATTAAATAATAAATTTAGACTTTATTAGTTCAAAATCATAAGCGATTAATTAAAAATATATAAATTAGATTCATTAACCACTCAATGAAAATGTTACGTGACATGTCCAACTTTCAAGTCTTACATTTTCCCTGTATAGTTGGTAGTGCAAATATAGTTTGTTCCCTTGATTTTATGTGCCAACATCTTGACTTAGGACATTAGTATACATTCATTAAGGACGTTTTGTATTTTTCATATTAGAATGTACATTTCTATATATTCATAGTACATTACTAAAATGCATTTCACGCTTCATCAACCATTATTATTCTCCTTTGCACTTTCACATCATGCTCTCTACGTAAGCCTATAGAGCATGTTTCGAGCAAAAGATTTATACCAGATCGACGATTTACCTGACTCGTTTGAATGGATCCACGTATGCTTTTAGATAATAATATGTGATGTTCTAATTTGAACATATGACTTAATCAGTGATGTACTCATACACTTAAATTGTGTATTTATTGTCGCGAAAACAATAATCTAATTTCATTACTAAAACAAAACCCATTTTAAAACTTTTACAACAAACTCTTTGCTTTCATCCATTTCTTTATATCTAAACAAGCCACATTACAAGTATTTACATCCAATTTTTAATATTTGAATATAGTAAAATCAAACAAAACCAATATAATAACATTATAACGTCAATTTATTTATTATTTTGCATAAAACCAAGCAATTTTAATTTACACCTATATTTTTTTATCATAACAGATAGAAAATATTTATTTTCAAAAACTGATGAAGCTCTCATGGATATATTTGAATTAATTGAATAAAAAGTTTTAATAATTCTATAATAATAGCGTTGATTCTCTCATTTTCCAACATAACCGTCCAATTAGTTGACCCACTCACAAACAAAAGATGTGTGAGATCAAGTTTTAATTTGTTTTTTAACCGTTAATACTAGTAGGTTTGTGATACAAACATATACATGTAATAACAACTCATAATAATGAAATTGCATACGTTACAAAACTAAACTGACAGATTTGCGAAATAACCCTACTTTATACAAGAAACTGACAGATTTTCTTTTTACTTTTTTTCTTTTCAAGATTATGGTACTTTTGAATTGTTGTTGTATACATTATCATGTTAAAGAAGTTTATCTCCTTTACCGTCATTGCTACCTTGAACTTCTATAATTTTAATGGTAAACTTATAAAACATAATTTGTGGTTTGAATGTTTTGTATAAAGATTTTTGTGAAATTCTTTTGCAAAAGAGTGCTTGTAGTTTCAAAAACTAACAAAAAGAGGAAGAAATTTTATTTTTTCATTAAAAAATTGTGTTACAGGAGGTATTCAATCAATTCGGCATTCCAATAATTTAACTATATTATTTAAGAGTTATACATCAAAATTTGAGTAATTTTCGGAAATTCTTCATTTTATTATAATTTTTAAAAATTCATCAACACATTTAAATTAAAAATTTTTTCGTGTTTCTTAAAAAATTCTAAAATCTATTATTAAGGTGTATCGTATTTTTATAATAACTAAGTTGCAAAATTTCAGCTCAAAACAGACATGAAATTCCCTCTTCATGACGTAATAAAATTTGAAAATCCTCTTTTTGCTAACTTTTGAAATCATAAAATACCATTTTGCAAAGAAATAAAATTCACAAAAATCTTTTGATAAAACGGCCAAACTACAAAACATGTTTTTTAATTTTACCCTAATTATAATTTGACAAAATTCCATGACTTTAAAAAAGTGTCATATTAGCCCATCAATTTAGATTAACTTAAATACATTAATTAACTTGGGGTGTGTGAGCGTGGGACCATTGGAGAGACTTAAATGACATCTTCAAAAAGTTAACCAATTTAAAGATGACACGTGAAATTTATGGGAGCAAACTAGTGCACTTTTACAAGTTGAGGGTAAGTAGGGGTACGAGGGATCTTTCAAATTTCAGGAGGGAAAAGGAAAAATGGGCCGAGTTTATGAAGTTGATGATGTAATTGCTTACGTCAAATTACAAATTTTACGTTACTATATATGTGTGTGTCACAGCTCATAATCATCCATTCCATATAAATAAGAAGTTTTTTTATGATTGCCAAACAACCCATTCTCCTTTCCAACTTTCTCATCTATCTCATTTAATCAAAGGACGTCATGAATTGGAGTGTCTATGGATTCGCAACCACTAAACTTATATAATTGTATACTATCAGATCAGCGATTTACCAAACTCGTCATGGCTTTCGAGGTAAGATCTCTTTCCTTTCAATTTTGATTTTCCTCGCTCTTGCGTCACTTATCAAATAGAAGATGTGCGACTAAATTCATATGTAAAAAACCTGAATAACGATCAGATCTTATTTTCCGACTTGTATGATTTAAGGTGGTTAGTATCTTGATCAATAAAGTGATAGATCTTGTTGCAAAATTGATAGAAAAACTAATTAAAATATATGTAAGAGATGAGATGAGGAAGAAAGTAACTCCGCGTCATTAATTTATCTGAACGATTTGATGATTTTATTTTCAAGTACGATTCTAACATGTTGTCTTGTTATTAGGTGTAAATGGAACATAACAACACCTCAGGTGAACTACGAATCTCAAGAAAGTGATCAAACTAATTTTGTTCCGATCACCGATCCTTTTGCCATTCCACGCATAGACCTGAAACTCCAGATCCTTACTTCAGCTCCAAATCTAAATTCGCATCGGAATTCAAATCCAAACCCCAAACTCCCATTTTTCCTTGATCTTTGAATTCCGCAAACTAATCATGTTATGAGTTCGATTTGAAGCGTTGTTTCTCGGCATAATGATATAGGCGTCGATGGAATCTTCAAATGAAGAGGAGGAACGTCTTTGAGATCTAGAGTCGTTGGCACAAATCGATTTCCACTGATGATATCTTCTTCGATTTTTAACTTTGTTAGCGGAATCGGGAACTTGGTCTTCTTTGGATTCTTTAGCCCTTGTCAAGATGATTCGGAGTGATTCGTTGGAATGTGGACAGAGCTATCACTTCGACTTCATCAAGCAATGGGTGTTTATAAGTAACAATTGCACTGATGATTATTACAAATACCAAGCGAAATGTTGTGTCTCTTGTTTGTTGTGTCCTATGTATTTATGTTTTGGCTTCAGGTTGTATGTTACCTCAGTTCTGATTGCAACCTCTAGCTTCGGGTTGTATTATTAACAAATTAAGTTTTAATTATTCTATAATAATAGTGTTGTTGTTTCTCTCATTCCTTTAAATCATAAGTATCTGATTAGTTAACCTACAAACAAATGTTGTGCGAGATCAAGCTTCTATTTTGTTTTTCTACTGATACTATCAATAGGTTTGTGATACAAGCATATGTATATGATAATAACTATTAAAAATGAAATTGCATACGTTATAAACCTAAACTGACAGGTTTTGACATATGCAAAACAACCTACGTTATACAGGAAATTGATAGATTTTTTTCTTTTTATGATTATGGTAAGTAAATTGAATTTCAATAATTTATTGTATACATTTTCATATTCAAGAAGTTTGTCTCCTTCACTTGAACTTGATTATTCCTACCTTTTTTTAAAAAAAAACTCTCAGAGAGTTAGTGTAACTCTCCGAAAGCTAAAAGTTTGAGGCGAGAGAAAATTTCGGGGCGAGGTCTCCAACTAGGTTGGTTTCCTTGCTTGCCTACAAAACTCTCGTCTCTCTTTTATTAATAAAATAGTTACAATTCTCGATAAAAGAAAAGTAACTTAATAACAAATATGAATCTAGGGTTTACAAAGAGGTCCGTGGACGCTAAACAAATGCTACACCTATTACAATGAAACAAAAACCAACAAAGATTAATACTCACCACCAAAATATCACTATTGTCGAGCTTTCCTTCGAATATCCACTTGTTGCGACGCTTCCAAATAGACCAATTGATGAAAAACCAAAGAGATATCCTAAAGTCATAAGAATTACCTGGCCGAAACAGTGCTAGCCAAATGTTGAAAAATCCCACGATTGAATTAGGAATTGGTAGAGGGATTTCCAACCATTTAAGAGCCCCCATCCAAACTCGAGAACTTGATCATCATAGAAGGAATAGATGATCAATCGTCTCAACTTCACTACAAAATGGATAAATGAGATTGCCGTTTGTGAGTCAACCTCTTGAAAAGAGAAAAGCACGAGTTGCTAATCTTCCTAGGAAGAGTAATCAACCAAAAAATTTAATTTTCGGTAAGATACAAGCGGACCAAATCGAATTAAAATCCATCATAGGTGCTGTCCAAACAGTTGTGCAATTAAAAATGTAGCTAAACGATGCTACCGAGAACTGTTTTGGCAGCCCGATGTCTCAATAAAAGCTATATCGTCAAGGCCGAAACAGGGCTGCTTCGTAGTAGCATCAGCAGTTGATAAAGTGGCTCTAAAAAGGTTTGGTACAGCTTGGCGGATCCAAATTCGAAGTTGGCAGCGGCAATTTCGCTGTGAAAGACGTAGATTTCGCTTCCAAAATGGTTGGCCGAAAGAGTTGGAGCCAAAGACAGCCGTGCATCTAAATAGAGTTGAACAACGGTTTTTGTTGCATAAGGAGAAAAGGTATGGAAAAGGGTGTTGTAATGGCTTATTCACTGTCCAATTGTCATGCCAAAAAGATGATAAAATTCCATTACCAATCCTCACATGGTAATGAGCTGAAAATAGATCCAATTTAACTTTATTATGGACACAACACGTAGCAATCAAATGCCAAATAGGGGACAAAGAGGAGCTGTCCGCATTAGCTAAATCCATCCAAGATACAAAGCCATAACTAGCAACACAAAGCGAGTACTAAAGTGAATCCCGATTGGCCTTTCTAATTTTCCAAATCCACTTGAAAAGGAGGCTAGAATTTATTAAGGAAAAGTCCCTAATATTTAATCCCTTGAGTCGATACGGTAAATTAATGGTTGCCCAACTAATCTTGCAAACCCCCATTAAATTCGAGTCACCATGCCATAAAAAATTCCTCATTAACTTAGTTAAAGTAACATTAATCGATGATGGCATCTTGTGTAATGACATAAAGTGGATTGGAAGGGAAGATAATACCGATTTTAGTAGAACCAAGCGGCCAGCGTATGAGAGACAACGACCCTTCCAATTTGCAAGACGTTTCTTGAATTTGCCCACCAGAGGACCCAACTTGTAAATGGTAACCGGTTAATACAAAGAGGCGTTCCAAGGTAATTAATTAGGAATTTTTCAATTCGGCAAACCAGCAGCGTAGCACCCGATTGGAGAAAGTCATCAAAATAGTGAACACCAAGGAGCATGCTTTTGTGAAAGTTGATTCGTAATCCGGAGATGAGCTCAAAAGATTTGAGAATGCGAATGAATTTTCGAAGTGCTTCCAAGTCAGGAGGGAGGAAACAAAGTGTATCATTAGCGAGTTGGAGGAGGGATACATTTGGAATAAAAGCATCCTCTTCAATTCCCGGAAGGAGGCCCTCATTGATGCTTACATCTGTCATCTGTTTTAAACCTTCAGCCACCAGAACGAAGGTATATGGTGAGAGTGGGACACCTTTCTTTACCCCTCTACGTATCTGAATCGGATTAGATTGTGAACCGTTGATGAGGATGGAAGTCGACGATGACTTTCGATAATTAGAAAGTCATATGATATCCATTTCTTATCAAATCTCATTCTTACAATACCACGTCGATGTAATTCCAAGAAACACAGTTGAACACCTTATGAAAGTCTAATTTCAAGACCATGCATGAACAGCGTCGAGAGTGGAATTTGTTTATCATCTCCGAAGCTAGGAATGAACAATTGTAGATACTACGTCCTTTGATAAACGCAAATTGATTGTCAAATATTATGTCATACAGGATTGACTAAAGTATTGATGCTAATAATTTGGCGACAATTTTATAAATTCTATGTATGAGAGCGACCGGTCTGAAATTGTTAGGGCAACCCGCCCCTGGAACTTTCGGGATAAGAACCGTGAGTGAGGTCTTGATTGTGCATGGAAGCCGTGATGAAGAGTGAAATTCAGTGATAAGGTTCATAATTTTAGGCTTTAGGTCCTCCCAAAAAAAATTTGTAAAAATGGAAATTAAATCCATCCGATCTCGGTGAATTATTCTCACCACAATCACAAATTACGTTCCAAACATCGTCGACCGAGAATGGGGCTGCTAACAAGGCATTTTGAGTCTCCGAAACCCGTATGAAATTCAATCTTCTTAGTGAGAATGGGACCCCAGGAGCAGCTACAAAAAGAATACCGTAATATGTATGAATTACCGAAGTGATGTTTGTTACATCTGTTAACAACAACCCATTAACCTCTAGTTGTAAAATCTAATTATTATGATAATGAGTTGACGCCAAACGATGAAAAAAAGTGGTGTTATCATCACCCAATAGGGTCCATGCTACCCTTGATTGTTGATGTCGCATATTCTCTAGATTACGGTGAAGAAGGAGGAGAGTGTTCTTATCCATGGCGAGTTGCATAGAGTTGGCAGCCGTAAGAGGATGGGTAATATCACTCGAAGTTAGATTCAAAACCACCGCTTCCTACTCCTTAATTCTCTTTTCAAGTTGGCCAAATTTAGAAGCATGCCACGGACCAATCAATTTACTCAAATGTTGAAGTTTATGGCTAATATAACTGCTGCCGTGAATGGTAAAGATTTTCGCCCATTTTTGCTTAGTAAATGGTAGAAAGCTAGGCTCTTCCCACTATAAGTTAAGTGAATGAAATGGATTCGATCCTTTGCGAATGCTCGGTCTTGACTTAAATAAGATGGCTAGGTGGTCCGAAAGACAATTGTCGAGAGTAGAGATAGTCATCGAAAGCCACAAATCCAAAAGATTGCAAGATGCTAAAGCACGATCAATATGCGAGTAGTGATAAGTGTATAATTACACTTATTATCATGATATTTTTACTTATAAAATGATATGGTTTAAAGTCATTTTATACTTCATATAAAAGATTTCATGTGGTATGTAGTTATTTTTTATGTAAGTGCAGAAACTAGGTGAATCTTGGGAGTAAAATGATCAAAGATGGAATTCTATGTAAAAATAGTGAAAAAGGTGCAAAAAGATGCATGGAATACAAGGAATTGGCTTAGGATCGAAATTGTCAAAGATCGGCAAAGTTGCAAAGAATAATTATGAAGAAAAGCACATGTCACGATCATGACACCCATTCACGGTGGCAACTTGTCATTCTTCACAAACAGAAAGTTACCAACTATTGTTCACGATCGTGACATGTATATCACGCTCGCGACTTGTGACGGTTATGGATAACTATTCTCAACTTCCAACCACCGGATAAAAATGAACAACCGCCAGTAACTGTCAAACAAAAGAAAATATAAAGATTTTAAGGTTAAGGGTTTTGAATGGTGAACAGATGTATGAACAGATTAGATGTAAATTATATAGATATTCCCTAAGAACAAGTATAGTAGAGTAAAATATGCAAAGTAATCATAGTTGTTTTAAACACTACTTCTACAAACTCGGTTCTAAATGCCCAAATATCCTATAATTCACCGCAAAGCAACACATGAAATGACTTTTCTAAATCTAGGGTAAACGAATTATAACACTTATAAGAACCTGGATAACAATAATACTATGCTTAGTATGGGTCGCTCTCACATAGTCATATTTAGCAAGCTACCACTCCAAAAATGTTGGCTCACTAAACAGCGTTATAATCACAGATCCAGTGATTATACACAATCTTGTTAACCCCGAAATCAATCTTAAAGTCAACTCGAAAGCATATAACTTGATTAATATAAATGATGCAAGATGAAATACTCATTAGGACACATAGACATATCATAAACTTTGAAATATAAAGTATAAGTAGAAAGCAAAGCAAAGTTGTAAGGTGTGCAAGTGAAAGCTAAAGTTAATCAAACCGTATCTACTCTTTAATGGGAGTCATCAATTCCTGCAATTCCTGTGTCTACTTTGAATTCGGTCTCGGCCCGTACAGAACCTCTGCTAGGATGCTATATTCTTTGTGAATATCGAATACATGAATGTTGCAAAATAGAAACTTTTATTGATAAGTGCTTTGCAATTACACTCATATAACAATTGCTCGAATATGTAGAGAAATATAGTGATCGAAACAAGAATCAAATCACTTATACATTTTTCTCACTAACACTTTGAACTAGCAAAATCTGTATCTTTCACTCTCTATACACGTTATACACTACTACTATTCATTGCCCACTGCTTATGCATGAAAATGGTTGGGTTTGGGACTCTATTTATAGAGTGTGAAGGGTTGCGTCTATCCAAACGAAGAGTCGTGTCCATTGGCAAAGAGTTACATCACTTCAATGTGATTGGATGCAAAGTTTCATCATCATCTTCAATGGATAGGCACTTTTTCGTGATTGGATTGTTTCCAAAAGGTGACTTTTCATTTGACAGTTGGTGGCGATTGATGGCAGTTGATCATTTTTATACGGTGGTTGGAAGTTGAGAATAGTTATCCATAACCGTCACAAGTCATGAGCGCAATATACATGTCATGATCGTGAACAATAGTTGGTAACTTTCTGTTTGTGAAGAATGGCAAGTCGCGACGACCGCGAATGGGTGTCACAATCATGTCATGTGCTTTTCTTCATGATTCTTCTTTGCAACTTTGCCGATCTTTGACAACTTCGATCCTAAGCCAATTCCTTGAATTCCACGCATCTTTGTGCACCTTTTTCACTCTTTTTACTTAAAATTCCATCTTTGATCTTTTTACTCCCAAGATTCACCTAGTTTTTGCACTTGCATAAAAAACAACTACATACCACGTGATATCTTTTATATGAAGTATAAAATGACTTTAAACCGTATCGTTTTATAAGTAAAAATATCATGATAATAAGTGTAATTATACACTTATCACACCCCCATACTTAACTTTTGCCTTGTCCTCAAGGTAAACACAACAGAAGTGTATAAATTAGTAATTCAAGTTCATACCTCATTTGGCGAAAAAACTATCATAGTGAGTGCCGCATTCCCACGTTGCATAAAGTTCAAGTAAAAGTTTGAAATTTCCCACAAATTAGTAATGTGCAATTTATATAGTTTAGTTGCATACCTTTGCTCTTAATGGAGGACCAACCGAATTGCATCTTCATATAAGCGTTATATGATTACTCAAATATTTCCTTCCCTCAAGTATAGTATAA
>CATIWQ010182410.1:0-12112 GCA_949673415.1 Euphorbia schlechtendalii | reverse complement strand
GAAATTTGTGAGGATTGGAACCCTATTTATAGAGTTCGAAGGGTTGCGTCTATCCAAACGAAGGGTTGTGTCCATTGGTGAAAGATTGCATCTCTTCATTGTGATTGGTTGAGAAGCTTTGATTTAATCCACAATGGATAGGCACTTTTTCATGATTGGTTGACTTTTGCTAAGTGTCTTTTCTTTGGCGGTTGATGGCGGTTGATCATGCTTAACTGGCGGTTGGTAGTTAAGAAGATAAAACTAGAAAACCGTCCAAGTCGCGACCATGATATATATGTCGCGACCGTGAATCTTTAATTAGCAGACTTCTGTTTCTGAAGTATATAATTCGCGACTGCGAATGATTGTCGCGACCATGAATTGAGTTTTTCTTCAGAATTCTTCTTGCAACTTCACAGATCTTTGATAGTTTCGATCCTAAGCCAAATCTTTAAGTTCCACGCATCTTTTTGCACCTTTTCACTTTTTTTCATAGAATTCCACTTTAGATCATTTTACTCCCAAGATTTACCTAGTATCTGCATTTGCATCAAAAACAACTACGTACCATGTGGAATCTTTTATATGAAGTACAAAAATGACCTAATTCATAGTGTTTAATGTGTAAAATTAATATGATATTAAGGGTAATTATACACTTATCAGACATTCCGTACTGACACATTTTGTCTTGTGAGGACTACTGGAAATCTTCTTTAAATTCAACGTTTTTTAACTTGAAAAGCATCGAAAGAATATTTTGTTTCTCATGGAAAACGTTAGTAGCATGAGTGTCATTTAATTCTCTAAGTGTCAAACAATTCAGTTTTTAATTAATAAAAGTTAACTCAGCACAGCTAAGTTGGTATCCTTCTAAACTACGTAGTACTCAACACAGACTTAGCTTTTCCTACACTAAGCCGTAACTTAATTAATTATTCAGGAAACTGAGTTGTTTTTCCTTAAACGAACTCAAGTTAGCTTCATTAATTAAAAGTATACTTAATACTCAATTAATTTCACTATCCTATACAGTGTGCTATTTCCAAAACATTTAAGTACTGTGAGGTACTATTAACTTGGGTTCTACAATTATTATATATAAAATAAATAGAATTTTAACAAGAAAATGAATAAACAAACAAAAAATATTAATCGGTTAAATGAACCGAACCAACCTAACCGAATAATTCGATTCGGTTTCGGTTACTTATCTACTTCAGTTTCATGTTTTCATCTATTCAATTTTCGTGTATTCGGTTCGGTTATTGAACAGAACCAACCGATGAACACCCCTACTCGCCACCTCCACTACCATCACAACCATGCCCTACCACCACCACTTCCCTCAATGTCAACGCCACAACCACATTCACATTTCCATCCACAATTATTTTTATGGTAAAATGCCAATTAAAGTATAATATTTTAATATAACTTATTTTTTATATAATAATAATTATTTTATATTTCACGTATATAAAAAAGTTAAAATATGATATTGTATATTTAAATTTGTGATTGGAATATATTTTTCAGAAATGTAAACAAACATCAGAAATATTTTACAGTGATATAATCAAACATAGAAAAATATTTTACTTTCCTGCACAATATTTTCCCTTGCACAATATTTTCTTGCAAATAAACATGTTCTTAATTAATTTGGTGAATTGACTTTCTATTTGGTAGTTTACATGTAAAGATTAAATAGGCATTAAAATTTGAGATGACATACAGTGTCACGTTAGATTGGAAAGATTAGCTAAAAGGAGTGTTTATATAATAATCATGGATCAACGATGTAGATTTTGGTCCCAACTATTAATCCATATCATTGGTCCATGTTCATTGTATAAATCTATTATACATGCATTTTTTATTTGATTGTATATTTTTATCTATATGTGAAAAAATTAATGGAATATACTATATGCCTCTAAGTAAAGCCTGGTTAATTTCAATTTATTTAAAAACTAATTCAGTTCAGTTTAATTCAGTTTTAATTTCAATTTCAATTAAGTTCAAGTTCAGTTTCTTATCCAATATTACTAATTTATATTAACAATCCTAAACAAATGGTACCTAATTGTACTATATACTATTTAAAAAAACTAAACTTTATTATTTTTGTAATGGATAAATTTTATTTTAATGATTAAATAACTATTTTTTAATATGGTAATAATAATAATAATAATAAATATTATTTATAATTATTATATGCAAAAATAATAAAATTAATTAGTTCAAAAAATAATATAAAAATATAATACTTAAAATAGTTTGTAATAATAGTTTTCAATTATAATTACAATCAATGTTATTAATAAATTTTATTGTAATATAGTATTATTTTAAAATATGTGATATATTATTAAAAAATAATAATATTTAAGATAGTTTGCTATAACAATTATAATTATTATTATAATTGATGATTATTAATAAATTTTATTATAATATAGTATTATTTGTTATTATTATATTAATATTTTATGATAGTATTATTATAATTGATATAATTTTATTCTTCAATTAAGTTCATATTTTCAGTTTTAATTTAGACAAGTTTAAGTTCAATAAGTGACAAATGACTTAACATTATTGATTAAGCCATGAAACTGTGATCCTAAATGTTATAAATTGGAATTCACATTCGAGTGAGTGAAATTTTTCTAAGTTATTATTTTAAACTCAACGAAGTAACTTTTTTTAAAAAAAGTTTAAGTTCAATAAATTTTGAATAAGTTGAAATGAGGCTCAGGTAGTAGGTTTTACTTCAACGTGTGCAAGCTAAATGAAAAGATGAAAGGGTAAAATTAGTGGTGAAGCGAAGAAAGCTAAGTGTAATTATATTTAATATTTTTTCCCATTTGTTTTTTTTAATTTATTTAGCTAAAATATGAAAATTCAAAATAGTAGTTTATTTCAAAATTTCATGATTCTTTTTTTCATCTTTCTCCCATTTATATCCTTATTTACTCTTGTTATTTCTATAGCATTAAATGAGCATTTTCTTGTGGAAACATTAAGGGTAGATTAGTATTTGCATACCCTTATTAAATTGTTTTATTAAAAAATGTGAAATGTGTAACAGGACTACTTAAAAAAACAGAGATATTAATTCATAGGTTAATGTATTGGGAGGTGCCTCAAATTTATCCCAAAAAATTTGCACCCTCTGAACTTTTAAAGTTTTCCCGTAGTCACCTTAACTTTCAAAAAGTGTCAAACTTTGTTGAACGCCATTTGTCAATTTATGATTGAAGGGATAAAGTTAGAAAAATAATATATTTGAAAAGTTAAACTAACCATAAGTTGACAAGTAACTTTCAAAGAATTATTCGATTCACTTTTTAAAAAGTAAGAAAGTTATGAAAACATTTATGATATTTACGATTTAACAAATATTTTAGTAGATTTTTTAAAAATAACATTTTCAGTTTAATTTTGACTTTTCAAATATGTTATTTAAGCACGAACGCCTTGGAAGTAAACGAATTAACATGAATCTCAAAGTTAAAAACCCTTTATATAAAAAAAAACCTTTGCGTAGATAGCAGTTGCACTTGCAAAAAAAACCCTAAACCCTGAACTGAATTAGAGCGTAACAATGGAAAATCGGAGCTCGAATCTATTGGATGAAACCTTAGGGTTAGATCATCAGACGGAGCCATGGCCTTTGCGAGGTAAAGCTGTCCTAATTGAAGATTGCGTCGAGACTAGCGGATCCTTTGTGCTTCACCATCTCATTAAGCGGATTCTCGCCCCCAATTCTCCCAACCTTCTTATCTTCCTCTCCTTCTCTCATCCTTTCTCTCACTACGATCGCATTCTTCGTAAATTGGTACCTTTCTCTCTTTTTTTTTTGCGTTTCGTTTCTTGTTTTCTCACGGGATTTTGGGGTTTATGAGATGAAATTTAGATATTATCCAGTAGAATTTAAGGATTATCTTTTCTTTTGTTTAATCAGTCAATATTCTATAATTATGCTTTTTTCTGTTCTTGAAGTAAAAGGGAATTGGATTTTTGTGTGAAATGAAAGGTAGTTGAAGTGTTACTGTAGGATTACTTTGGAGATATGAAATGTAGTAATTAATATGTTTTTCATTAGAAATCACATGTTTGGGAGGTCCGTTGTCACATGATACATAAGATATCGCATGAATGCAAGTAATATGACGTCATTTTTAAGCAATGTTTTGATCTTAGGATCACCATAGCCTAAGCTAGGTTGCCTAGGTGCGCATTGAGATACTACATGTAGTGTTCTTTGTTATATTTGACAGTTGACATCCGCTTGAAATTTTTGTTTTCTTTTTGCATTTGTTCACTTGGTTAAGTGTTCCTTTATTGCCATTCATGTCATACTTTGATTTTAGGTACTGAAAAGAGTTCATACTAAAAAACACATTTTGAGGCAATAATTTGGTATCTAACTAAAAAGACATCCTTTTAAACACTGAAATGTTTTGATCTTGGATCGAAGTTGGTAATGGTAAATACAATTGATGTTAATCTTTTCATATTTGAACTCAAATTGTCTCTTTGACTCTACCAATGCTTTGTTACTCAGGCTTGCGTGCATTCTGCACTATCAAGCAGATATCCATCAAATAGAAAAGCATAATTTTTCACACTTTAAGATCCAAATTTTTCGTGATTTGCACTATATAATATTTAGGAGAAGATATAGTTTGTTGCACCAGAATTATTTCATATTTATGTACTACCCTTTTTTATTGTCCATTAATGTTCAATGTACTCATTTTTCTTCCAAATCGTTAAAAAATGATATGTAAAAGGTACTTAAATATTACGAATGTATTACTAGTTACTTCGTTGTTAGTTCGCAAATAATTTGAGATTAAGTAACAATATTCTTCAACTCATATCTAGCAATTTTATTTTGCAAATTTTTTTGCGCCTAGCATACCTTGTCTTTCTCCTTGGTCCATGCGCCTTTGATTACTTTGGTTTTAAATATTTCTGTTCAAAGTATATAATTTATTCTTTTGTGACATGTTTTAATACGGACAAAATCTGTTAGCAGTTTCTGTTATTACAAAGGAGGAGATCATGCCCACTCTTCATTTGTTCAACTATAAAACATTATAATATTTCGAGTAGCCTTTCTAGACATTCATGTATCATCTCTAACGTTGCTACTCAAAGTCTTATTGTATCCGCAATAACTTCAGGGTGTTGTTTTTATCAGGGCTGTAATTTAGCTGCCCAAAGGGATAATAGCAGATTCTTCTTCCTTGACATGCTTAAGTTGCATTTCCCAGGTGAGGTTGTTTGACATTTTACCATAATCTGTTTAACTAGAAAACTTCTTTTTTTCTGTGAAATTATATATTTAAGCCCTTGTTTGGCACATGGTTTTCATTAGTAGGGAATTCATAGTTGTTAAAGGTGCACCTCACGAAGGGTGCCACCCTTAGAGCCTCGGCATATGACAGTTGAGGTGGTGTCTAAAAGGCGCACTCAAGGGTGCGCCGAGGCACGCTTCACTGACACTTCATTCTTAAAGTGTTTAAAGAGTTTTAATAATAATGTAAGGCTAGATATTCCTAATTCAATTCTTATTAAGGCTAAATTAACTCAAGTCTAGAAATTCCTAATACAACATGTAAAATTTACACACAGATATATATATACCTCCAACAATTCTTTTTAATGGTTTTAGCTTACTTTAATGTATTTTCCATCTATTTTTTTTAAGAGTTTTAATAAAAAAATAAAGGGTAGATATTCCTAATTCAATTCCTTTTATGGTTAGATAAATTCAAGGCTAGATATTCCTAATGCAATATGTAAATTTTACATGTATATATAACTTGAACAATTCTCTTAGTTCTTTTTTGGTATGTTATTGCATCTAACTTCACTTCTTAAGCAAACTATTTTTTGTAAATTTTTTGCGCCCAATGTTCCTCAGGTGCACGTTTCGACTTCGTGCGAGGCTAGCCCTCTTGCGCCTCTAACAACTATGAGGGTATCGTAAAAAATTAAAATGACTTGTTTAACAATTAGTTCCATGGTTATTTACATGGTAAAGCTTTTTCATCTAAAACCATGAAAGTGCAGATTCTTGTAACTGCAGATTTGGTGGTTTTCCATGACTATATCAAGCTCTATTATATCATACTGTACTCTATTGGACAATGGAAAACCATGTGCCACAGGATGGTGAAGTATTTATTTATTTCCTTAAGTCAAGGTTATTCAGAATGGTCTTCAAATTTTGCATTTTTGAAACAGTGAGGGCTAAGGTTTTGTGTTTCTTGTTGTATTTATTTGTTTTAAAGATGGTACTTACTTTCTGAATAAAAAGTAGCTTTTGTTATTCTAATTTGGGGCCGGATTTAAAAAATGTTTCACTAGATAGAAAGGAAGAACAAGGTGTTGAAGATAGATTCATTTCAGTGTTTGGAGAAGTGCAAAAATTAATATCCGTGTTGCCTGAGAAGTTGAAGAACCACGTCACTATCATGATTGATGATGTGTCTCTCATGGAGGTTGCTGCTCATGGATCTTCAGATCTCGTGTTAGACTTCCTGCACTACTGCCACACATTAACCTCTGATTTCGTAAGAACTTATAACATACATGTCCTTACTTTGCAATAATTCTAACTTGTTGTATTGGTTCTGATTTTAGATCTTTCAGGGTTGTTCATTAGTAGCACTTACTCACATGGATATATATTCTAGCTTGGAAAGACCAGTATTTTTATTAGAGATGGAATACCTGGCACATGTTTTGGTGAATGCACAACCTTTGTCGACTGGTATGGCTGCTGATGTGCATGGGCAGGTATGATTTTGCCACCTACATGAATAGTTGTTGTCTAGTGTTTGTTTGTTCCCTTTAATTGTTGTTTGTGTGATTCCATGTTGTTAGAAACTGGATCTTCCAATTAGACGAACAATATAATACGATACTGAAGTAGGATTTCATTTTATAGCAGACTGTTTAATCATACAATTTGTTGTTTCTTGTTACAGTTATCAGTTATGAACATGGGAAACTGCAATGAGAGGTGGAAGTTAAAGAACAAGGTTAGCAATTTCCAGTTCATGATAAAAGAGAATGGTGTTCAATACTTCTATCCTGGGAGTCGAACTTGAGTAAATCTACCACTGCTACATATGGCATTTCATTTTCATCTGAAAACAAAATAGTGAACTTGTGGAATATTTCAAGTATGATAAAGAAATATCCATCAATTACTCTTCAGGTTGCACAAGCTGTAGCCAGTCTAATGAATCAACATGATTTAACAGGAAAATTTGTAGCAGAAACACACTCCTGTATTATCGTCTTTATTCAGCAATAAATTTCACAACTGCACGTAACAAAAACTGGGACCAATTCTGAATATTTCATGGAATAGAGTAACAGATATCAAATAGTTTCTCTTTCCCAACTATTATAAAACACAAGCAGAAAGCAACTGCTTCTACAAGTCATAATTCCTGTTTTATTTCAAAAGTCCACAAAACCATGGAATAATATTTCATAACCAAATAATACATCAAAACTGAACGCCAATAACAATTGGCCTTGGCACGAAATATAGCAAACCAATTATTTACCGATGGTATAAGTTAACGACAATTATATTTATTTTTGACCATATTATAATAAACTAGGACTAAGCCATCCATCAACCAACCACTTGCCTCCTTTCTCTCCCAAACAATATCATATATTTCTTTTATTGTCTGATTTCTTCCCCTTTTATCACAAAAATAATGTTACACGAAAGAATTGACCTAACTTACCTTTCTTGCAACTAAAAGCACACACAACCTTATGCTGCCGCTGAACGTTTATCTTCATGATCTTCTAGATTTAGAGCTTGAAGCAGCTTTGGCCATGATTCTGGGATTCCTCCTGGCAGTTCAAACTCCAATAGTGATCCCCGATGACGATAAAAATCTTCTACAGGTTGACTCTGCATCACCACAACAAATCATGTTCATATTTCATACTAGGCTGGAAAATCATATATCTTGATAGTTTAAAAATCGCAAAACCATGATTACCATTTCATTGTAAATACGAAGTCGCTCCTTAACAACTTCTTCTGTGTCATCAGCTCGTTGAATAAGTTTCGACGCACAATTGGTAGGAGGAAGAAGTGGAGCCATATACATACCAGGCTTCCCATTCTCACCCTTAATATCAATGCAGGCAATATTGTAATTTCCTCCACACTCGCTGCAAATCCTTCTTCCAAGGCATTTTGCGAGTAGAACTTCTTCCCTTAGCTTTAAGTTGACCACCAAGTCGATATTTGTTACTCCCTCCAATATTTCCTGGATATGATCAACACATAACCACACAAATTTTGAAATCGAATAACAGTTTACGCAAAGCAAGCTGAAAACACTGGTGAGAAATTGAATTAACATTAATATTCTAAAAAGAGACTGAAGATTATTATAAACTATATCTAGATGGGGACCTACAAGTGATAATTGAGAAGAACCATATGAAATCTAAGCCACGACTACTTCAACTCTACTGATAAAAGAGAAAACAAAATAACTCCTAATGAAGCAAATCAGAAAGTGAAAGACCAAGATTCTCATTGTAAGCTATCCCCCAAAATTGACACATGATCTTGCCAATCCTTCAAGTCTGAAAACAGTAACAGAAATTCGGAGAATGCTTACCGCTTGTCTGATGGTTCGAGGGAAACCATCAAGAATGAAACCAGATTCACCCTTAGCTTCTCCAGCTTCCAGTCGCTTGGACAATAAATTTATAATGATTTCATCTGAAACTAATTTTCCTTGATTCACAATCTCCTTCAGCTGGGTAAGACAACAATCAAAACAAGTCAACAATACAGTAAATTTTCTATATTTTTCCCCTAAAATGCAATAGATACAGCTAACTCTCAAATTAATCCATCCTTAATCAATAAAGTGACGAGCCCAGAACCCTAATTTTAAAGCTGTGAAGATGCATAACATCAGAATCAAAATTATATGAAACATATGCAATTCAATGATACAATAACCATAGCTAAATGGAAATGGAAATGAAAATGAAGAATTACCTGAAAGGCAAGTGGACCAGAGGAACTAAGCTCATCACGGACTAGATCGCCGGTGGCGATGTGAGGAACGCCGAGAAGAGAAGAAAGGCGAGAAGCGTAGGTACCTTTTCCAACACCAGGACAGCCAAGGAAAACCCACTGGACATTCCTATCCTTGGAATCACGAGGAGTGGTGAAAGAGGAGCTATGATGAGTGAAAAAGGGCGAAGATTTGAATTCCAAACCGGAATTGAGAGAAGAGAAAGATCGAGGGAGGAGAGAAGAAAGAGAAGAGGAAGTTCTAGCAAATCTTAAGGATATCGCCATCAATGGATAGAAGAATATAGGGAGAGATACTAGAAGGTTAGAGATGAAAAGGGGGAATAATGGGGGAGAAGAGAAGACAGACAGGAGGAAGAAGAAAGCAGCTGTCTTATAACGTTTGAATTTTTTTAGGGTTTGCGGTACCAGAAAGGGACACACACGTTGAAGTTCGATGAACAGATGGAAGTTCGACTTTTAGCAGGGTCAAAAGTGGAGCAGGGAATCCCCAGACCCGGAGATGGAGATGGGGATGGGGATTCCCCAAGAGACGGCATGGGGATTTATGAAATTTTAAATTTTTTTTGTATTTATTCATGATCGAGAATCCCTCGATGGGGGGATGAGAGGAACCCCGATTGGGTTTACATGTTTTAAATTTTAAATTTTGCTATTTTAGGTGTTAAGCAACATCTTACTTGTTGTGTTTGCTATAGTTGCTTTTTTATCCCTCCATTATCTGTAATTTTATTCAATGTAAAATATTAAGGATAAATTAATCATATTAATGGTGTAATAAATCTTTTATTGATTTTGATGAAAAATCACAAAAGACACTCAAAAAAGACCGGAGGGAGTAATAAAATATATGAACTTTATTTTTGTTAATATAAATGTCTAATGCGCAATTCGCTCTTTCAACTTGTATCGTTTCATTTAGGGTGAATTTTAAAAAAAGTACCTTATGGTTTCGATCATTTTCAAAAGAGGGCCTATGATATTTTAGATCTCAAAAGGGGGTTTGTGATTTTACATCGTTAGCAATTAAGGGCTTTTTTAACTAACACCATAAAAAAATATGATGTGACAATGGGTCAAATGGGAAATCCACGTATTTCCCAATTCAACTCATTAGACTCATTCATGCCCAACCCTACCTTCGCCGGACTCACTCATCGCCGACCCATTGCAACCCCCCTTGCTCTCTTCTTCTGCAACAACCTGAACCAAACCTGATCATTTGCGTAGATTCTTTACTTGAGACCTTTGCTATGAACATAATTTGCTAGAGATTTAATCCCTGAAGGAAATGAAGTCTTGTTAGCCACTAGCCTGTGTTGATCAGATTCAAAACAAACTAACATTTTTAATCATTTCTAATTAACTTGAGTGATAACTTGAAAATACAGCATGTTTTACTATCAATTATCCTAACTCTTGAAATGATTTACTGTTGATTTTATGATTGAATTGTGCACAATTAAGCACTGGAAGATTCTTTGGAGAAATCTTAAATAAATAGAGTTAGCCTGTAGTCAAGGGTAAGAAGCTACGAACAGAGGAAACTTGGGGTTAACTTGACCAACTAGAGTCCAAATCTGAGAAGACTTTCTATTTAAATTAGAGATTTCTTGTTTACTAATTTTTGTTATTTTTCTTTTTTATTTTGCTATTTTTAGAAATATTGATTAAGGGATTTTAATGTTTTGATTTGGTTAGACTTTTTGCCTATTTGGGAGATAAGATTTTTGATTTTATTTTATAACAGAGAATCTGGGCAGATTGGATTTATCTCGTTTTTTGCTAGGCAAGAGACATCAACGTGTTTGTTATTTTCTACTTTTCATTAGCTTTCAATAACAATTTTAGTTTTCATTCAAATTGTGCATAGCTAAATTTATCGTTCTTTCAACTAAGGGAATTGCTTGAAAGTTGTTGTCAATCATGAGGTTTGTCCTTACTCTTTCTCTTGAAATCAATTTTCGAATCCAAACCGGTAACATCTTTTATTGTTTTCCTTTTGATTTCTTCAATCCGGCCAATTGTTGCTCTTGAAAGGTTAAGCATATTGTTATTCTATTGTGTTTATGCTATCATGTTATAATAGAAAATTTGTAACAAACAAATTCTTCTAAAAGTTTCGTGGTTGGATTTGAATTAATACTTTTCTTTTTGGTATCATAAAGTTTTGAATTAAAGTCGGTTCTTTCGCGTAAAGCCTTTTTAGAATTAAACCTTGTTAGCCATCTACAAGTGTGTTTCAAAATTGAAGGTAAATGATTTAGCTATCTACTATTATTCTCGTGTTTAGAAAAGATTTTATTAATCGTGCTATCATGATTAAGCTAACTGATTGATTAATTCAAGAAATTTACGTTTTGTGCTCATGATCGATTGATACCAAGCTGAAAGTATTCCTTGGTCGGAAGACTCTTTCCACTTGAATTTTTGCTTCTTTCAATTTCCCAATTTTGTTGAAAGTTGATTTCCAAACAAATCTCAACCCCCCCCCCCCATTTTATTTATTTTTTTCTTTAACTTTTATTGGTCATTAATTCGATTAAAATTGATTTTTTTAGTCTCTGTGGATTCGACCCTACTTAGTCAACATTACAAAAATCCAACCAATAAAGTAATAGGAATTTATTTTTGACGGATTCGACACACGTAAATTTTCCATTCTAATTAAATTCTAATTGGCTAAACATGAAATCCTATTAGGAATTGAATAAACTAGCTAAATAAATAAAAAATAATAATTATTAATGAAAACTCAATTTTGAGGGCCTTATGTTTGAAAATGAGCGAAATAACATCTGACACATGGTATGATTATAATCATGAGTCATGATTATTAGCAGCCTGATTTAAACCGAAAAAGGGTACTGAAATAACATAATTTGGAGCAATATGATGAACACAGTTCATCCTTTTAGGTATTATCGCCTGATAACAGTCTTCCTAACCCACAGCCCACGCCCAAAGACTCGGTCAACCCATGATACAGAGTTGCGGTTATGATTATAC
>CATIWQ010182358.1:0-20963 GCA_949673415.1 Euphorbia schlechtendalii | reverse complement strand
TTGTTAAATATTTAGTTGATTGATTAAAATTAAGCTTTACAGTGAAATTGAATTGAATTATGTGTTTGATAAATTAGGGTTTGCAGTTAGGTTGAACTAAAATTGGAATCAAATTTATTATTACATTGCATATGCTTTATTATGATTGATATGTATATAATTTTTCTATTAGATGGGATTAAAAGAAAAGAAAAGTCAAGCACAATTGAACAATCAAGTCTTGTTGTAAATCAAGCTTTTGATAGCCAAACAAATAAACCTCCATACATTGCATCAACAGAAAACTTTGATATTAATTTATTACAACGTGATCCGGGTTTGAGGAAAGAAAAGTCAAGCTCAATTGAACTATCATGTCTTCTTGTAGATCAAGCTTTTGATAGTCAAACAAATATATCTCCAAACATTGCATCAATAGAAGACTTTGATATCAATTTATTACAATGTGATCCAGGTATGAGGCAACAAATATGTGAGTACCCTTTAAATAAAAAAGATGTAGTTCGAAGAGCATATATTAAATTTGGTCCGTATCAATGTATTTTGCCAAGTTATCCAAGAAGAAAACAATGTTATTTTCAATCTTCATGGTTCGAGTTATTTCCATCATGGTTGGAATATTCTCCAACCAAAGATGCTGCATTTTGTTTGACATGCTATTTATTTTCTACTTCTTCTACTTCGGAAGCATACACTATCAACGGGTTTTGAAGTTGGAAAAAGGTAAGAGATGGTAGAAATTGTGCATTTTTAGCTCATGTTGGGAAAGAGCTCACTTCTTCTCATCGAACTGCTGAAAAATCATGTGCAAATTTCATGAATCAATCATTACACATTCTACAGAGATTTGAGGGTTCACATCTTGAGAAATTGTGGGAAATAGATTACGTTTAAAGACTTCAATTGATGTTGCTAGGTGGTTTGCTTTTCAAGGGTGTGCTTTTAGAGGTCACGATGAAACGAAAACTTCATTAAGACCTAGAAATTTTCAACAGTTACTAAGCTTAATCGCCTCTTACAATAGTGAAGTGGCAATGGCTCTTGATAAAGCTCCAAAAAATGCATCTTATACATCACCGGGTATACAAAAAGAAATTTTACATATTTTTGCAACAAAGGTAAAAGATATAATTCGTGAAGAAATTTGTAATGCTAAGTTTTGCATTATTGTTAATGAAGCTCGAGATGAGTCAAAGAAAGAGCAAATGTCTATTGTTTTGAGATTTGTTGACAAACATGGACTTGTAAGAGAGTAATTTTTTGGACTTGTTCATGTAAAAGACACTACAGCTTTGACATTAAAGAATGATATATTCTTTTTTCTTTCTCAGTATAACCTTGATGTTCACAATATTCGAGGGTAAGGTTATGATGGTGCAAGCAACATGAGAGGAGTGTGGAATGGCCTACAAGCTTTGATTTCAAATGAATGTCTAAGAGCTTATTATGTTCATTGTATGGCACATCGTTTGCAATTGGCATTAGTTTCTGCAACAAAAGAAGTCATCCCTATTCATCATTTCTTCACCAAGTTGAATTCCATAATTAATATAGTTGGTGCCTCGTGTAAGAGAAATGACCAATTGAAATTTGTTCATGCTGAAAATATTGCACATTTACTTGCTATTGGGGAGCTTGAAAGTGGAAAGGGGCTTAATCAAATTGGCACTTTACAAAGGCCAGGTGAGACACAATGGAGTTCCCTGTTCAAATCAATTTGTTGCTTGATCAATATGTTTAGTGCAACATGTGAAATTTTGTTGAATATTATTGATGATGGAGCTACTTCTGCTCAACGTGGAGATGCGGATGCAACTTATGATGCATTAACTACCTTTGAATTTGTTTTATTTTGCATCTTATGAAAAGAGTTCTTGACATTTCTAATCTGCTTTGCCAAGTCTCACATAGTCAATCTCAAGATATTTTGAACGCCATGCACCTTGTTTCATCTACTAAGTCATTGTTTCAAAAATTTAGAGATGTAGGATGCGATGACTTGTTAGCCAACGTGAAATCATTTTGTGAATTGGTTAATATACCCATCCCATATTTGAATGATGCTTATGTTTCAAGAAGAGGGAGATCTCGTCATCAAGTTGATACGATTTCATTGGAACATCATTTTAAATTTGACATTTTTAATGTTGTGATTGATGCTCAATTGAAAGAAATGAATAGTCGGTTTAATGAGGATACAATAGAATTATTTGTTTTTAGTTCAAGTTTAGATCCAAAGGAGATGAAAAAGGAATTCAGAGTTAATGATATGTGCAAGTTGGTTGAAAAATATTATTCCCAAGACTTTCTTGATCATGAGGTGATGCAACTAAGGACACAATTTTAGCATTTTGATCATGTGAGATAACTTCCTGATTTTGGAGCACTATCAACAATTTCTGATTTATGTGAATGGATGGTGAAAACAAGAAAGTCTGAGATTTATCCTCTAGTATATAGGATAGTGACTCTTATGTTGACTCTTCCTATTTCTACAGCTACCACGGAACGGTCATTTTCAGCTATGAAAATAATCAAGAATAAGCTTCGCAACAAGATTGAAGATCAATTTCTCTCTGATTGTTTATTGCTATATGTTGAGAAAGAAATAGCTGAGAAAGTGTCTACAGATTCACTTGTAGATGAATTTTGCGACTTGAAAAAGCGTCGTATTCTCTTCTTATATGTATTTTACTTACTTTTTATGTTTAACTTGAGTTAATGTATTAACTAATGTTTTAGAATCGATATATATTATTGCTCTATCGAGCTTTTTTAGTTATCTTCATAAATTTTTGCCCCCCGTCGACTTCAGTCCTGGATTCGCCCCTGCCCCTCTGGCATTTATTATCATTTGGCAGATCTTAGAAATTTCACATGTGATTTTCTTTCAGACAAAATACAGTGAGTTTCACACTTTTACGCCGCTGACATACAGCCCTATTTCGGAGTTGTTTTAAACGGTTCTAAAACTAGCTATTTTCAACTGACGAAAAACATCGAGACAATAATTCTAAACTCGTAATAATTACGCATGGAAATTAGGGATGAAAAAACTCACCATTTGGATCTGTGTGGCCACCATCATCAAATGACAAACACCAGAAGGCAACAACAAACAAATTCATCAGCAACAAGAAGCAGAGATTCAGATAAAAAAAAAACCCGAAATGGAAAAGAACATAAGAATCAAGAAAATACATACCATTCATCCAATTTTTGGGAGGTTGAAAATGGAAAGCAGTTCTGTAAGGTTGATTTGGAGAAGCAAAAGCAACATTATTTGCAGATGATTCAAGGGTGATTCGAAGCTTCTTGTTAACATTACGAGAAGCCTCGAGAACATGAAACAGAGCCAAGAACAAGAACAGCTTTAGACAAGAAGTAATCATTGTGTCTTTCTGTCTAATAAATTTTCAGAATATTAATGTTGTATTTCTGAGTTGTGGTTTGAGAACTCTAACTCCATATATGTATCTATTTATAAGAGAAATTTCGTCCCACAAATTTGACCTTTCTAAATTATTGTAATAATTTTATATTATTATCCTTTATTGTGATTTACCATAGATGAAGACAACCCCTGAAATAAGGGTAGAGTTTCATCTTTATTTTCAATAATTTACAGGTTAAATTATATTAAATACTGATATATCAGTAAATTGTCATTAATTCGTATAAAAACAGCATTTATCTAAAGAGTTGGCATGATTCAGAGGATATTACATACGGATCGGTTCCTTTGATTTGAAATTTAGCATGAAAACTTGTAGACATTGGTATTCTTCAATTTTGTATCCATATCCTCAACTTGTTACATTTGCCGGTTCTATGGATCTTTTTCGCTTCTATTTTTGTTCTCGTTTTCAAGCTACATAACTTGAAAAAATGACTTATTTGCACAATTTTTTTTATGAATGACAAGTTATGAGGTTGAGCCATGAAATTAAACACTAACATATGTGTTAGGATAGATTGTCAACAAATTAATTGTATGATACTTCTTCAAATGTTTCGAATAATTTCACTTTGATATTTTACACAAACTTTTTGTCAGGTATGTTGTTGAATTTTGTAATATTTTGAACATATTAGTAAGTATTTTAATCCATTAAGGAACTATTATTAAGTATAGTAAAAAAAATATATGTTGACAATTTTTTTGACATCAACTGAATATGGAATGTTTATTCACCGGGTACCATTTTACAATGCGAAGATAATAATTAAGCTATAAGAAAAATTTTTGATTAATTTCTGCGTAGATATTATTTGATAAATTATTAGTCAGAAGCATCTTGGAAATTTTGTACCGACGATGCAAATTGAAACTTTTGAAGCCAAAACTCAATGATAATACATCCGAATATGATAAATATTAATTGTACATAAAAAAAATTACAGTAGTTTATATTAAATTAATGACACTATGTTGACTTCAATGTTTAATCTATTAATTCATGTATTAATTAATGTTGATATTATACAAAAGTAGTCATCCTTATGTTAATACTTGAATGTTACTAGTATATTCTTCATTGTTTTTCGGTTTGACTAATTCATTGTTTTTCGGTTTGAATAACTTATATTATTCTTTAATTTTATCTGATAAGCTATATTTTAATATGAGTTTGAGCAATTCATTAAATAAAGTTCTTTGAACAGTAATTTTTTTCCATTCACAAAGCCTTTACATGAGATCATACTTAAAGCGGCAATTTTTTTTATTTCTCTAACCAATTCTTGTTGGGTTTATATTCTTTTTGTTAAAACTCCACACTTAAAAATTATTTTTTGAGAAAAAGAAAATTATATGTATTACTATACTAAAATATGATAAAATCTTTATATAAAATATATGAGCTTTTATCCAACCAATATTTTGGTAATACAAAGATTTTTCATCGTTATCAAATATCTCCAATAATGTCAAAAATATTAATCTTACAAAATTGTAAATGACATTAGAGCAAGTTACCTATGTAAAAAAAGGTGGTGTTGGGTTGTCTAGCATGATAACTGATTCTTTAGCCATTGTATATTTTTTTGGAATTTGTGGTTAAACCTTCCAAATTGTTTGCAAATATGGTGAAAAATTAATTATTGCTCACGTGGTGGATAAAATCTTGGAGAAATTTATAAGTGGGTTGATTCTAAGGAATTCTACTGGCCCAAATTTTGGGCCCTAATCTTTTTACCCATTTAAGTTTCATAATTGCCCGAAATATGTTCCTCAGCAAAACCTTTCACCTTATTTACGTACCGTTAAACTTCTTCTTCTCTCTCTCTCTCTCTGACGGTTACCAAAATCATTACCCCACTCCCCTCGTTGCAAACCACGATCACTAAACCACTCATTTAGAAAAATCACGATCTCTCAACCACATTCTCCTTCAACATAAAGCAGTTCGTTAACCTATTTAAGTTCAAAATCTCAAGAAGAAACCAAGTGACACTGATTTCTGAAAATCAACAATTCAGCAACACCGAATTCAAGTGAGATTTTGGAATATCTAAATGAAGTTGAATCTATCAAATGTACTTATATTTATGTTGATTTTGATGCAAATTAGATAAAAATGGCACTGAAAAGAGGTTCACAAAAGTCGAGCAGTGAGAAGCAAACAAAAAAAATAAAGTAAAAGGAGCTCGCATCTGAGAGCGAATCAGAAGAAATACAGACACAACAAAGCCAGGTAACTTCGAATGCATTTTAAATTCAAACTGATTGAAAAAATGACTAAATCTGGTATAAAACAAGTATTCACATGATAGGAGGAACTATTCTATCAGGCAACAAAACAGTAGCATTGCATGGTATTTATTTGGTAGGAACATGGTAGGAAACGAAAAACTCACAAATCTGGAAAAATTAATGTAGTCTTGAACGATAAATGGTGAAATTAGCAATATCTAATGGCTAAACATGGTAGTAACATGATAGGAACATTGTATAACATGAACTTGAAAATAAAAAGAAAATAGAATATGGTAATTATCTTGCAGAAACATGGTAAGAAGGTAGAATAGACAGATTTGAAAATTTTGCTATAGTTTCCTACAAGATAACTCATGAAACATGACATGATCACTATCTGATAGGAACATGGTAGGAAAATGAACTTTAAAATTAAAGAAAACAGATTCTGCTAATTATCTAGTAGGAACATGGTAGGAAAGGGAAATAAAAAAATTGGATAAAAAAGAAACTAGTAGGAACATGGTAGGAATGAAAATTGACAAATCTGGAAATATTAGTGTAGTTTCTGTTAGACATTATGTATGCCCAAGAGGCAATTAGAGTGATATATTTTAATTAGTTATAATGTACAAACGGGTTTGGATTATTATTAATAATAATTAAGGCGTCTTTGTTATTTATCAATGCTTTTATTTATTTATGTATCTCACTGGTATCATATACGTATAATATTATATATATGCGCATTGACAAGACAAAGTCCATGACTATTTCATAGCGTAAAAGTGAAAGGACATAGTGGGAGCTATGTGGTATGAGAACTACACATATGTGTTACTATGAATAGTCTAAATATCCCTAGTTATAGTTTCATTGAGATTGGACATCAATGAAGCAGACAGACTAGCATGTGTAGGCTTACTCTTTGGATTAGATCAAAGCAGCCGATCTCACAAGCTGAAGGTGGTCACTTGAGTTAACAAATGAATGTATTCAGGTAATACATTAGAGATCACTATAAGACAAACACTCGGAAATAACGATATCCATGTGTTGGTATCATGTCTTATTGCAGTAGCAGTATAAGTATCCTTAAACCTAAGATACTGGTTGCCTTATGCAGGAATTGCTATACTTTGGGTCATACTTATTCATACCCTGATGATCAGGATGATACGGATGATTACGAGTATAGTGATGATCACATGTTAGCAAGCCGAGTAGTCAAGATTGGATCCATCGCTCCTGATATAGTGATATAATGGGAATTGTACCTTAGGGCCACTTGTTGAAGAGACACACTCATAAACCTCTGATCAGAGTATAAGATTGATAGAACAGGTTTCTAGTCAATCTTGATACATTATGGCAAGTGGTGTTCTTCATGAACAAGTCTAATTCCAAGATAGCTACAACTATTACATGAGCTAACACTTAATCCGATCTCAATAAACTGGATGGTACTTAACATGATGGAAGGAGTGTTGTTCGCCACTTTTCTACTAATAATATAAAAGTTCTAAATATAAATAGGTGTTGTCAGTATCGCTTATCAAATAGAAAATGATGATAACTACAAGTATGCAGTTGCGATATAATTTTAAAAGATATCGATCCCATAGGGAAGGAATTCGGTTCTAAGGACCAACTAGAATTACGGACCAAAAGAAAATAAAATAAGTTTAGGGTTTTTAATTTCAGATTGTTAAATGGATAGATGCATGAACAGATTAGAAAAGATGCAAAGTACATAGGCATTCCCTAAGAACAACTATAGTAGATTAAAATAATCAATAATGTTTTATCCCTAAGATAACTTCAACAAACTCGGTTCTAGACGCCCAAATATCCTATAATTCACCACAGAGCAACACATTAAATGACTTTTCAAAATCTAGGGTAAACGAATTATGACACTTAAAAAAACTTGGACACCACTAATACTATGCTTAGTACAGATTACTCTCACATAGCCATATTTAGCAAGTTACCACTCCAAAAGTGTTGGCTCACTAAACAGCGTTATAATCATAGATCCGGTGATTATACACAATCTTTTTAACCCCGAAACTACTCTTAAAGTAAACTTGAAAGCATATAACTTCATTATTGTAAGTGACGCAAGACGAAATACTCGTTATGACACATAGACATATCATAAACTTCGAATTAGAAAGTATAAGTAGAAAACAAAGTAAAGTTGTAAGGTATGCAAGTGAAAGATAAATTTGATCAAACCGTATCCACTCTTTCAAAGGGAGTTGTCAATTCCCGTAATTCTTGTGTCTACTTTGAATTTGGTCTCGACTCGTACAGAACCTCCGTTAGGATGTTATTCTTTGTGAATATTGAATAAAAGAATGTTGAAGAACAGAAAAATTTAATGATAAGTGCTTTACAATTACACTCATACACCAATCACTTGAATTTGTGGAGAAATCTAGTGATTGAAACAAGAATCGAATCAATTATACATTTTTCTCTCTAACACTTTGAACTTGGTGAATTCTATACAATTTTCACTCTCTATCTATACATAACGTCTCATCACATATACCATATGCATCATCCCTAAAATTGGTTGATTTGAACCTCTATTTATAGAGTGTGAAAGGTTGCGTTTATCCAAACGAATAGTCACGTCCATTGGTGAAGTGTTGCATCATCATCATGTGATTGGATGCAAGATTTCATATTTATCCTCAATGGATAGGCACCTTTTCATGATTACTATCCTCTAAATGGTTTCTTTTTATCTGACAATTGATGGCGGTTGATCGTTCTTATCCGGTAGTTGGAAGTTGAGAAGAGTTGACCAAAACCGTCACGATTCACGAGCGTGACATACATGTCACGATTGTGAATGTAAGTTGGTAACTTACTGCTTGAGAAGAATGATAAGTCGTGATCATGAGAGATAGTCGTGAGCGTGACTTGTCCAATCGCGAATAAGAATCACGATCATGACATGGTTGCGACTTATGCTTTTCTTCATGATTCTTCTTTGCAACTTTACTGAACTTTGACAACTTCAATCCTAAGCCAATTCCTTGCATTCCACGTATCTTTTTTCACCTTTTTCACTCTTTTTGCATAGAATTCCATCTTTAATCATTTCACTCCCAAGATTCACCTAGTTTCTACACATACATAAAAAACAACTACATACCACGTGAAATCTTTTATATGAAGTATAAAATGACTCTAAACCATATCATTTTATGAGTAAAAATATCAAGATAATAAGTGTAATTATACTCTTATCACACCCCCACACTTAACTTTTGCCTTGTCCTCAAGGTAATCACACCAAAATTGTATAAAATAGTAATTCACGTTCGTACCTCATTTAGCGAAAGACTATTGTAGTGAGTACCACATTCCTATATTACATAAGGTTCAAGTAAAGTATACGAAATTTCCCACAAATTAGTAATGCGTAATTTATATAGTCCAGTTGCATATCTTTGCTCTTAATGGAGGATCAACCGAATTGCGTCTTCATATAAGTTTTATGTTCGCTCGAATATTTCCTTCTCTTAAGTATAGTATAAAGTATGAAGGACAAAGGCAGCATACTTTGAAAAGATTGATCTCAAGGAATTTTTAGGTAACCTAGGATGCTAAACACTCTTAGTGGTTGCATTTTATGCTCCATACCACTCTCCCCTTTTTTAGTGGTTGCATTTTATGCTCCATACCACTTTCTCTCATTTTTAAGCATATGTTTTTTAAGTACAGATTTGTACTTTGCACCCATTTTTCATGCTATGCTACTTTTTCTTTTTTTTCACTCATTGAATGTTTGTAATTTCGACTCCGTTCCATTCCTCACCTTTTGCATAACTCATTGGTTATCCTCTCTTTCTTTTGATCTTTTTTCTCTTAATATCCTCATCCTTTATTGAACACTTTCAAAGTATTATGGCTATAGTTTCCCTACACTTTAGACACACTTAATACTTATAGAATGTATTCGAGAATAGCATATAAAACTCATAGTAAGAACACTAATAGATATTACTCCACTCAAAACTTATCAGTAGCATTAAACTAAAACTATATAACTTATACTAATTCATGTTGTAATGAAATATATATCGAAACTTAATTGGAATATTGCTATAGAATGTTACTCACCACTCATCCTTGCCAAATGCTAAATGTTGTGCCAATCTACTAAAGCGCTCACACTTTACGTGCGCTCATACTCGAAAAAAAAATTTGTTCAAAAGATGCACCAACATCGAACTTGTAATACCTAACACTCACAATAACCTTGGAACATATGTTAGTATAGTATAGGTATGGATAATGTATATACAACACAAAATCAAGAAAATTTTTCATTCTTCAATTTTTTAAACTTTATTTGATTTTTTTTGGATTTTTCGAGATTTTACAAACGCCCACCACACTAGAGAACACAATGTCCTCATTGTGAGAGACTTAACTAAAAACGAAACTAAACACACAAACATAATCAAATGAAAATGAAAAGAAAATAAAAAGAAAAAGAAATTTGAACCTGATTATTCTCATTCTTCCGAGCTTGAATCTGGAGGACTCAGTGAGATATCCAAATTTTGCTTCTTGAAGTACGAACTCAAGTTGTGGTTCAAAGAAATGTTGGATTTTGTGAGTTGACGAATATCTTGTTTTATGGAGGCTATATCAAGGCATGCTTGAACCACATCTTTAACGAACTTGCCTCTCTAAGTATCTTCATTTGCATGTGTACTTCCGGAGGCTTGTCTCATTTCACTACCAATTTGAACTTCCTCATCGGATTGATTTTCTCAAGAAGTAGATTCCTATGTCGATCTTAACTTCCTTAACCTTATTCCATAGGGTAGAAATGTAAATTTCCCTTGCTTTTCTTTAACTGATCCCGCTCTCTTGATGTACACTCCTCCCATAAAGTTGAAATTCTCTCTAAGACTATATTGGTATGGCAGTTGGTTCTTTGCTCTTAAAATAATTCCAAAAATTGTATTTGCACTTCCAACTTTAGCCTTTTTATGTGTAGTAAGACTAGTGATGGATTCCAAAATGTACATCAGAAACTTTGGTCTTAATTGCGAAACGGCGCACTCCAATATAACCAAATCTTTCATCGACACTTTGGTAGTCTCGTATCGGAAGAAAAGAATTTGAGATATGGACTTGTGAATGTAAAGAAGGTTGTTACTCTGAATTTTCTTGTTGGATGAGTTTTTGACATTGTATCAATCCAATCCCTTTAACTCAATCCATACACTCACTAGATCATAATCTTCTTCCTTTTCAATCTCTTCATAGGTTTCTCCAAAAACCACCATTTAATTAAATCCATTAAATTGAATTTATACTCTTCCCCTTCATTCCTAAATTTTCGCTTAAGAAAATTCCCATCCTCCGTAACAATAACCAAAAACTAAAGGACCCATTCCTCATTAAACGGGAAACGCATGTTCACAAAGCTTTCCAACCCAAATAGCAAGAAGTATTCCTCTACTTCTGCATGTATTCCAGAATCAATTTCAAAAGTAGGATCATAGAAGAGTGTACCTTGGAAATCAAAGTTCTTGATCCTCTTGTATCTCTCAAATTCTTCTTCACTATAGATTGGAAAAGGGCATCCATACTTGGTTTGTTGATTAACCAATTTGTTCTTTCCCTTGGTTACTGCTAATTTCTTTAGAGCCATTGAAATTTAATTTAAGATTTTGAAATAAAGGTTTGTGTTTTGATTTTGGGGAAAAATAGAGAAAATTGCTTTGCAAGAGATAGAAGTTGTGTAAAAGAGTGATTGATTTGTGAAAATCAACTCAGAAAATAGTTACATATATATAGGAAATAGGGTATGTTGCTTTTTCAACGGATATATATCTAATATAACCATTAGAAAAATAGACGTATAGCAATAACTGCTATGAAATCGCGCATATCGCGATCGCGAAGGATCTTCGCGATCATGACTTTCACTTAGATAGAAACAATTGTTTTGACAACTCCATTCACGAGCGCGAAACATGTCGCGAGCGCCAAATGTTAGAATCCAAAAACTTTTCACTTTTCTTTTAATTTAAAACGACACTAACTTAAAAACACACACAAACAAAATAAAAATCTACTACCATATACTACTATATATATATATTGGAAAAGATAAGAGATTTAAGTGTTAATGGAGTTTCCCAACTCCTTGACTTCATATTCTTTGTCTCTTATTTATCAATTTTCTGCTCTTACTAAATCGTTCTATTTCTGATTCGAAAGATGCCAAACTTTCTCCTGAACTACGGGTACTTAGCATGCACATGCTAGAAAGAAAACTCAATGAATAAGCAAAAGAAAATATGTTAATAACAAAATATAAATACTTAAAACCAAAAAAACAAAAAAAATAAATATATCTAATTGACACATAAATATAATTACCCATTTCCTGGTAATTTGATCTCTAGAACGCAATTGCCTTCCTTGGCAACGGTGCCAAAAACTTGTTCGTCACTTTTCTACTGATAATATAAAAGTTCTAAATATGAACAAGTGTTTTCAATACCGCTTATCAAATAGAAAAATGATGATAACAACAAGTATACAGTTGCGATGTAGTTTTAAAAGATATCGATCCCACAGGGAAGGAATTCGGTTCTAAGGACCTACTAGAGTTACGGACCAAAAGAAAATAAAATAAGTTTGGGGTTTTTAATGGCAGATTGATAAATGAACAAATGCATGAACAAATTAGAAAATATGCAAAGTACATGGATATTCCCTAAGAACAAGTATAGTAGAGTAAAATATGCAAAATAATCAATAATGTTTTATGCACTAGATAACTTCAACAAACTTGGTTCTAGATACCCAAATATTGTATAATTCACCATAGAGCAACACATTAAATGACTTTTCTAAATCTAGAGTAAATGAATTATGACACTTATAAAAACTTTGACAACACTAATACTATGCTTAGTCAGGTCGCTCTCAAATAGCCATATTTAACAAGTTACCACTCCAAAAATGTTGGCTCACTAAATATCATTATAATCACAGATCTAGTGATTATACACAATCTTGTTAACCCCTAAACAACTCTTAAAGTTAACTTGAAAGCATATAACTTCATTAATGTAAGTGATGCAAGATGAAATACTTGTTATGACACATAGACATATCATAAACTTCAAATTAGAAAGTATAAGTAGAGAACAATGTAAAGTTGTAAGATATGCAAGTGAAAGCTAAAGTTGATCAAACCGTATACACTCTTTTAATGGAAATCGTCAATTCCCGCAATTCTCGCTTCTACTTTGAATTCGGTCTCGACTCGAACAGAACATTCGTTAGGATACTATTATTTGTGAATATTGAATAAATTAATGTTGAAGAACAAAAACTTTTATTGATAAGTGCTTTGTAATTACACTCATACAACAATCGCTCAATTTTGTGGAGAAATCTAGTGATCAAAACAAGAATTGAATCACTTATACATTTTTCTCTCTAACACTTTGAACTTGGCGAACTCTATATAACTTTCACTCTCTATCAATACATAACATCTCATCACATATACCATATGAATCATTCCAGAAATTGGTTGATTTGAACCTCTATTTATAGAGTGTGAAAGGTTTCATTTATCCAAACGAATAGTTACGTCCATTAGTGAAGGGTTGATCATCTTCATGTCATTGGATGCAAGATTTCATCCTTATCTTTAATGGATAGTCTACTTTTCATGATTATTATCCTCCAAAAGGTGTCTTTTCATCTAATAGTTGATGGCGGTTGATCGTTCTTATCCGGCTATTGGAAGTTGAGAAGAGTTTACCAAAACCATCATGATTGATGAGCGTGACATACATGTCACGATCGTGAATGTATGTTAGTAACTTACTGCTTGTAAAGAATGATAAGTCACGATTGTGAGAGATAGTCATAAGCGTAACTTGTCCAATCGCGAATATGAATCACGATCGTGATATGGTTGTGACTTATGCTTTTCTTCATGATTCTTCTTTGTAACTTTACCGATCTTTGACAACTTCGATTCTAAGCCAATTCCATGTATCTTTTTGCACCTTGTTCACTCTTTTTGCATAGAATTCCATCTTTAATCATTTCACTCCCAAGATTCATCTAGTTTCTGCACTTGCATAAAAAAACTACATACCACGTGAAATCTTTAATATGAAGTATAAAATGACTCGAAACCATATCATTTTATGAGTAAAAAAATCAAGATAATAAGTGTAATTATAAACTTATCATATGTATTGTATTGGAAACTACTACAGAACCGGATCAAATCACAGACGCGTGAGTTCCGAGTATCATTTAATCATATGCCTTTGCTAGATAGCCATTTGATCCTCTAGAGTTATCGAGTTCCAAATAGGTCTGGAACATTAAGCCTAAAGGTTCCTAGATGGGAAGTCAAGTTCAGGTTAACCTCTAGCGGCTCTATACTTCAAGATCCTACGAGGTCACACACTTTGGGCTTTTAACGGATTGAGTAAAGAACCTATAAACAAACACGGGATGTTTGAAGTGAGGCCTGCATGGCTACCCCGTGAGCTGAAAAGCACATGGGCTGCTAATGCGCAGGGTAAGCCCACGTACGCTAGCGAGCTGCAGGCCCGCAAGCACTGCCCATGGCAGCGCTTGCATGAGCCTGTCGCGCATGCCCGCAAGCCAGTTAGCTATTGCCTTGTGGAAGCAATGCGTGAGTCAGCCCGTAGGTCCTAAGGACCCATGCGGCTGACATAGTTGTAGGATGAAAATATTCCCATCTCTCATTATATTTGAGGGGGAGTCTACAACTCCCCCTCTCCCTATAAATAGGCCTCCCCTCTCTCATTATTTCACACTTCAGCTCAGCCTTTCTCCCTAAGTTCGACATCATTTCTTCACTAGACTTTGCGAGATCCTCCACGAGTTTCTCCAAGTGGTGAAGAATTCTTTAGAAGGCTCTTTCTATTTTGAAGTGAGCCTTCCCAGTTTATATTTTCAGGTTGGTCTTTGAGCGGTTAAGTAGCTGTTGTCCTAGTTTGGTGGCTAGTGCAAACGGAGTTCTATAGAATTGCTCTAAGAGAACGCCACATCTAAAAGGAGAGAGAAACACACATCAACTGGTAATGCTCTAAACTTAGATGCCAATGTCTCATTTATGAGTTTTATAAACCTATTGGCATCCATGGAACATTTCAACTTTGATTATAGCAATCATGTCATGCTTAAGAGATCCTTTAGGGTTAATTTTAAGTTTTGAAATTCCACCTTGCAACGTTGCATGTTCAATTACTGTCTTGATTAACCACTAGTGGTATCCGAGCCTATCTTATGCTGTGCATGATTGATTATAATATGTTAAAATTGGTATTTTCTATCAATTGTTTATAGTATGCTATGCATGATATAGGTTTCGATTCCTGTTAGAAAATTATGTGATAACTAAATGAAGGTTTTGCTCAAACTTAGCCTAGGGGATTATCATATAAATTAAAAATGTTTTACCACACATGTAAATGCTTTAAATTGAGGGTCGTCCCGTACTTCACTCAATTAAAGAATGAAATCTTTAAATCATAGTTGTCCATGGTACAACGAATCGAAGTGCCCATGGTTATTTTGGCAAGGATTGGACTTGGATGCTCATTCACATTAAGGGGGCCTCTCCTACCTGGAAATCTCCATTGGTATTAGGTTCAAGTGCACCCAAGGGACTTTTATGACTTAGTTGATTCTAGTATGGGAATTGGATTCCGCATATAGTTTTACAAACATGGTTTAAGTTGTTAAATTAAAACTTATAGACATAGGTGCAAGAACTTAAACGTGGACCTTGTTTGTTTTGCATGCTATGTGGAGTCTTGGCATAATGGAATGATTATGATGTACCAGTCTTAAGCATGTTCCCTTAGAGTTAATAATTCAAAATATCCCAGAATTATTATTATCATAATCATATCCATCGTATATGACCTAGACTAGGGCGAGACCAGCGACACCAATATAATCACTACAACAATATTAAGGCAGTGGATTATCTTCCTATCAGAAGTCATGATACGAACCTTATTAACAGATGTAAAGGCATGTACAACATGCTTTCCCTGAACATGTGTTTGGTTGTGATACTAGATGGGGTTAATTCCTTAACTAAAATGGGTTAGTTGTCTGTATCATTTCACCTAATGCTAGATTGGAGATACGTTTGAGGAGTCTTACAATTGGGTACGTACATCTTGAGAAAGAGAACTCAAATAGATTAGCAATTGCATGGGATGAAAATGGATGGGTTCCAACCATGGTTATCTTGTTGTGGCTTGACCTGCTATAGTAGGTTTCATGATGAGTGGCTGTGGATGCTACCTATTAAGGAAAATTGGTTGGACTAAATTTCCTGAATTTAAATAGAAGGGGCTATATAAATATCGAAAAATAGTAGGAATTATGTATTTAACTAAAGACCGTATATATATATATTCCATGTACATATGCTAATGTCTAAACAAATTCTATCTTATATCTTGGTTGAATGTGATCACTAACAAAAATACTCGCATTGATATCAGTCCTCTTATAAAGATAAAATATGATTCTTACAACTTCAATGACTGGTTTGAGACTGTTAGTAGAGTTCTTAAGAACTACTACCTGGATTACATTTTAACTTATCCAAGTCTTAAACATCTCGTCAAGAATGCTTTTGCATGTGACATGAATGATTATAAGAAGTACAACGGAAATTATGAGTTTGTTGTAAAACTCATGTTCGATCACATACTCCCAAAGTACACACGTGCGTACAAAGGGTTGGATCTCGCAACCATGATTCATCATCTCAAATCAGTGGAAAGTTTAGAAGATGAATTGTTTCATAGTAAATTGCAGGGAGACACCTCAAAAGTATAGTTGGTTATGAACATATATGACACTTGGAGAAATTGAAAAAGTTGGGAGTTGAGTATGTTAGACATGATGTATGCCCTAAAGGCAATTAGTGAGATATGTCTTTATTAGCTATAATGTACAAATAGTTTTGAATTATTAATAATAATCAAAGGCAAATTGTTATTAATCAGTGCTTCTTTTTATTTGTATCTCGCTGGTACCATATATATTTGGATATGTATATGCACATTGATGAAAACAAAGTCTGTGATTAATTCATAGAGTAAAAGTGCAAGGATATAGTGGGAGCTATGTGGAGTGAAAACTGCTCATAGTGTTACTATGAATAGTCTAAATATCCCTAGTCGTAGTTCCATTGAGACTAGACATCAATGGAGCGGATAGATTAGCATGTGTAGGCTTAATCCTTGGATTAGTTCTAAGCGGCCAATCTCACGAGCTGAAGGTGGTACCTTGAGTTAACACATGAATGTATTCGGGTAATACATTAGAGACCACCAAAAGACAGATACTCGGAAATAACTATATCCATGTGTTGGTGTCATGTCTTATTGTAGTAGCAGTACAAGTATCCTCACACCTGAGATACCAGTTACCTTATGTAGGAGTTACTATACTTTGGGTCATACTTATTCATACCCTGGCGATCAAGATGATATGAATGATTAAGGATATAACAATGATCACATATTGATAAGCTGTGTAGTCAAGATGGGATCCATCGCTCCTGATATTGTAATATAATGGAGATGTACCTTAGAGCCCCTTGTTGAAGTAACACACTCATAAACCTCTGATTAGAGTATACGATTGATGGAACGAGTATCCATCCAATCAAGATACAAAACCATTGAGTGGTGTTCTTCGTGAACAATTCTAATTCCAGGATAGCTATGACTATTACTTGAGTTGACACTTAATCCGAGCTAAATAAATTAGATGGTATTTAACCTGATGGAAGGAGTGTCTTGTACTAGTTACTACTGCAAAGCCGGATCAAGTCACAGGCACGTGACATTCCAAGTAACGGGGGATCATATGCCTTTGCTAGAAAGCCCATTTGATTGTCTAGAGCTATCATGTTCCATAACAGTTTGGAACACTGAGCCTAAAGGTTCCCGAGTGGGAAGCTAAGTTTAGGCTAACCTCTAGCAGCTCTATACTTTGGGATCCTTTGAGGTCACACACTTTGGGTCTTTATTGGACCATGTAAAAAACCTATGAACTGGGTCTACACCGAAAATATAAGTTGTGAAATTAGTGAGAGGAATTATTAATTAATTAATAATTTAAAGAAATATTGAAAAGATAGGGAAAAGATTGAATGAAGCGAGAAAGGGATTTTTCCCATTGTGAGTGGGCCCCCAAACCGAACATGGGTTGTTCAAAGTGGGGACTGCACAACTGCCCTACGTGCCAACAAGCTTGCGCACCACTAGCGCAAGGGGATAGCCCATGTGCACTAGCAAGCTGCAGACTACAAGCACTGCCGCAAGGCAACGCTTGCGCCTGCACGCAAGCCCACTTACATGCAGCGTGGACAACTTACGGGAAAGCCCACATGCCGCAGCTTGCGACACAAGGCAAGCACACTAGGGCTTACCTTGTAGCAACCGCGGGTCAACCAGCGGGTAACCCTACCCACGCGGTTGATCTGCTAGACATGTGATGGGATATATCCCATCCCATGTAGAGTTAGGAGGGGAGTCTTAACTATCCCATTTTTCCCTATAAATAGGCATTCAAAGCCTCATTATTTAGACATACCAAAAACAGCTTTAAGCTTATTTCTCTCTGATTTCTTTCTCCTCTTCTTTTGTTGTGCGAGATCCTCTATAAGTTTCTCCAAACAATCTGAAGAGTTCTTTTAGAAGGATCTAAATTTAAGTGAGCCTTCCATTTTCGTATTTTCAAGTTTATTTACAAGTAGTTTAGCAACTGCTATTAATCGACGGGTTCTACCTCTTCGAGGTTTTGGTCGATGGAGATTCGTGTGGATCAAGTCATAGAAGCTCTCCTAGTTTGGAAGCTTGTGCTATCGGAATTGCTCGAAGGGGAACGCCACAACCAAAAAGAGATATCAAGCATGCTCCAACTTGTAATGATTATATCTTTTAGATGCTAGGTTTCTTTTATATTTTTTATAAACTTAGAGTAGCTATGAAACATCTGAACCTAGATTATAAAAAGTATGACATGCTTAGGAGATCCTCAAGTTAATTTTAAATTTTTGAAATTCTGCCTTGCTGTCTGTGCATATTCAATTACAGTCTTGATTAACCAACAAAGTATAGTGAGAAGTCTTTGAGGGAAATGGTATAGAGGGTATTACCTAGTAAATATGATTCCTTCAAGAAGATGCTTAAGGAGTGTTCCCCCAACTGTACCTTGACCCAACTTATGGACTTGCTCTAGATTTATGAAATTGAGTTTAGAAATAAACTCAAAGAGAAAGTGAATGCTGAGGACCTTAAGTTAAAGAAACTTAAAGGTTCAAAAGTCAAGAGAAAGCTCATCAGGAAGTTAGAGTTGAGGAGGGAAAATGTTTCTCTTAGAACAAACTCATTAGATGGTGAAAGTTGTGGCTCGAATTTCTAGAGGTATGTTCATGCTAGAGAGTTTCTCTATAGTTCCCTATGAGTCTACAGCGGTATTGGATATTGGTTGTAATACTCAAATCTGTACTTCTATGTAGGGGTTGCGGAACAGTAGGCGCCTTGCAAAGAGGGAAATGGACTTAAGAGTTGGAAATGGAGCATAGGTTGCTGCAATAGCTGTAGGGACATATAGCCTTCGTTTGCCTAGTGGCCTAGTTTTAGTTTTGAACAATTGCTATTATATTCCTGCTATCTGTGAGCGGACGACACGGAGCGGTGGGCCGAGAGTGCGCGGATTCATAGGCGCGGTCCACCGGGGTCCTTGAAAAAAGAAAGCATCGGGTCGGGGACCAGGGAAAACCGGTTCGAACCCGAATCTGCCGTCTCTTAGTGTGGAGTCGCCACCTGGATTAGCTCTTTCCAGGAATTAGAGTCCTGTGAGGCTTAACGTTCGGGGTACTGCCCACCAAGACACAGAGATTCAGGTTCGGGATAAGTTGCTTATTTCTCAAGTGATCACGTTATATTACATATACAGAAAACCGTTTTCTTTTAATTGTGCATATTCGCACTTAGGTCGTTTTTCGAGTTTACATGCATGATTCACGTATAGAAAAAGACGTAAATCCATCCACAATGCGAAATAATGAATCATCCACAAAATAGTAAGTAAATGCGGAAAATAAAAATTACAAGGCTTTCAAAAGTCGGGGGATGCAACCGCCCGCTACCCTATTAATTACATTTTCTGTAAAATATGTGCAATACCCGAAGGAAAAAATAAAAGCCTAAACATACATCTAACCTGCATCCACAAAGGTTAGCACAGGGGATATATCGCGTATGTTCGTTTTGATTTTAGCGAGGCCCGCATGTCCTAATTAAAAACATCGACGATTTTAAAGTTATTAATTTAAATAAAACTGTTCGTTTTATTAGAACATTTGTTGGTCAATTTTAATTAATGAAAATGATCACATGGCAAAAGGTGAGGTCTGTTATCCGGGAATAATTTTAATTCCCTTCGTTGGGGTATTCTAATACAAAAATTAAAATGAAATAAAAGAAGAACACAATTACAATATTTACAATGAAAAAAAATAATTCCTAGGTTAACATGTAGAAAGAAAATAAAAAGAAAAAGAAGAGCATGAAATAAGCAGCTCTAGGAACTCAGAGGCTTTACCCTTTTGGCGTGGATCCAGTTCGGAGAGTCCGTTCAATCCCCGAGAGCGTTCCTCGTTCTTTTTGGTTTAATTGTAGTTATGGTGGTTTAATGTGAAAATAATTGTTTGGTTGGAAAAAAAAGTGTTTATTTATCCAAAAGATAATCAGACTCGGGTTCTAAATTTATTTTAGGCCCGATAATGTCTGAGGATTTTAGAAGAAATTTGATGAAGAAATTTGATTTTAAGATAAAGAGATTTGGGATCTAAAAGTGTTTTGGATCCAAGAAAAAATTATAAGAAAGTAAGAAATATTATTTGTATTTTTTTGATCTGAAAGACGATTATTTTCTCTGAATTTTCGAGCCCCCATCAATCCAAAAAAGTCCCGAATTTATAGAAATTCGGGATAAAATTTTAACCGGGCTCGCCGAAGATTCGGCGAGCCTCGCTGAGTCTCAGCGAGGAGGCCCAAAGAATTCTTTGGGCCATTTGACCATTATATATATATATATATATATATATATATATATATATATATATATATATATATATATATTTATTTATTTATTTATTTATTTATTTATT
>CATIWQ010182357.1:0-36235 GCA_949673415.1 Euphorbia schlechtendalii | reverse complement strand
TATGTATATGTTTATGAGAATGCGTGATGTCATTAACAAAATATCAAGCGAATAAACAAAGTTCAATTTATTCAACAAATAATTCAAAAGCCCTGTGGGCAAAGTAGCTGAAAGCTAATTTATTACATAATCATCTATCATGGGTTAGTGCCTCTCATAGGTGTCCATGGATTCAAAATGCTCCGTCCTCTCTACCTTCTCAAACACTTCTTGATAGCTAGAGAAGCTATCAGATCAGAATTTGTTCCTGTATGGTGGAAGTGGGCCGTCCAGCAGCTTTGTTAGCATCTCCAGTAAGGTCAAATGAGTCCGTAGCCTGACTTGTGTAGCCATCCAACGAGTATAGTAGGATTTGAAGTTTTCACCCTGACTTTGTCTTACAGCCTCCATATGTTGCATTGTGGTTTTCATCTAAGTTGAAACCATAATGCCCCAACATAGCTTGAGCGAGGCTATTCCAATCAGTGGCTATATGCAACGGAAGGTGGCTGTACCATTCGTTGACTGGGTCGCCTAAGGTGATGACGAAGATCTTAGCCATCATTTGGTCGCTGACCCTCAATGTGCTCATCACCGTTTGATAATGTGTCAAGTGAGCTCGCGGGTCGCCAGATCCTACATACTTCTCAAACTGCAGCATTGCAATGTTTGGGGGCAAGCTGTCTTCATCCCCGACCATTGGTTATGTAGGGTATGTGTTCTTTAGGTGGCCACCGTGAATGGCCAAGAGCTGTTGCCATAGTTCTGCCATGCCAGGTTGTTGGAGGATGGCATCCCCTACACTTAGATAAGGGCCATATTTCCCCTGGGGATATACCACAAAGTGGGGCAGTTGAGAGCTTGGAACTATGAGGCAACAGACATACTCTAGTTGGGAATAGGCTGTTGGGTCATTCCTTGGTAGAAAGGCCCTGGTGCGAATGCGGGTTAGACAGTTTGTCTAGGGAAGAATTGACTTTGGTTCAGTTTACTTTGTCCTTCCCCAAACTGATAAAAGGTAGTTGAGGGCACCATGTGTGAGGTGGGAGGCCCCCTTGTTGGATTAAATTTGTTAAGGGTGACCTCCGGGCTAGACACTGCATTCTGGGTCCTCCCAACATGTTGGTGAATGAGCGTAGCTAGCTTTTCGTTGTTGGCAAAGGCGTTTATGGCAGCTGCAATCTCGGCGCTCACCGACGACTGCTGAGAACTCTATCCCCGTACGAACTGGGTGATCTTCCATTGCACCTTCTCCTTGTGGACTGGCCATAATAGTGCGTTGAGCTAAATCTGAGTCTGAACCCGAGTCCTCACTTGAGTTAGTGTACGGAACCCCCTCCAAATTGGCCATAATTGGGGAAACGTGGACCAGGCGGTGAGCCGGCCTCTTCCATGCCCCTTTGATACACGAGCAAAATATTATACCGTGTATGTAAGATTCATGATATGACTCATTATGTGGGTAATGCATAAGATTTTTAATGTTATGGCTACATTCATAAGGGGTTATAGCATGCCATGATGTGAAATAATATGTATGTCAATCCATTTGAAACAAACATGTTAGTCTTTAGGAAAAAATGAAAACATGTGGAAATGAAAATCCAACAACGGGGGTTGGATTTCAGATTTGTATAATGAGTGATGTAAGTGAGGTGACTAGGTTAATAGGTCAATGGTTTGAGGTTTTGTGAAATGAAGACAACAACCATATGTGGCTATCTAAGGTTATTTTACCTAATTAGGGTGGAGTTTCGGATACCTATGTGGTCATCACTATTTGAGGGTATGTGATGATACGTGAATTATTACCTCATGTGGGAGAATGATTCGGGTATGAGGCGTATACCCTTGAAGATTTGGCAAGGTAAGAAAAAGATTTTTGGTAGGTATTTGCCCTGTTTGGGCTTTTGGTGTGTATAATTGCCCCGGAAGGGCTGTGAGTTGGATATTGAGTGGACACCTAATGGGTAATGTGGTGGAAAGGTTATTGCCCCTTACTGACTAAGTGTCGGATGTCAAGTGGACATCACACAGTAACAGGAAGGTATGTTTTCCATGTACAGGCTAATAGCGGGATGTCCAGTGGACATCTCGTTGAAAAGGGTAAGTGATGTTCCTAAGTGGTTTTATGTTATCCTAGGGTGACACAATCTATAGTGTCAACTGTGCCTATGTGTATGTGGTATCATGATGATAACGTGATATGTACATTTAATATCATGAGTGTGTGCATTCGAGTGTCTGCATAAAAGTTTGTGGTTAGTTTGACATTTGTACAAAATTGAAAGTAGTATACAAGTAGCACATAGCATGCAACGTCATATCTTTCAACCATACAACTCCCGTGTGTAGGGTTTTTGGTTAGTCTCTATCCTAAGTTTGGTTCATCTTAGGATCATGAAGATACTAAGGAGCGCACCTGCAAGAAAATATAATGCATAATCGTGTGTTTGGGTAACACCCTAGGGAAAATGCGTATGGTTTATTTACATTAGGTTTGTAAATGGGTTGCTAATGTAGAAGGTTCTTGTTGCGCAAAAATACACTCCAAGCCTCTTACGAGGGAGGTACATGCGATATGGCAACAAGTGCTCCACTCGCTCAAGTACTACCTTTTCTCAGGGAGGCAAATTAGTACAAGAGAAAGCTTAGCGGTAATAAGGGTACCTTAGACTTATGGGCTAATCCCTTCTACTGCAATGCGTTATTATGAATATGTCATAATTAAGAGAAAACAGAATAATGTGATCAATAATTTTCGACACTTATCCAAAATCTAAAACCTTTGAAAAAAATAAGTTTTAGAAAAATCCCCAGCGGAGTCGCCACTATGAGCGGATGACACGGAGCGGTGGGCCAAGCGCACGCGGAATGATAGGCGCGGTCCACCAGGGTGTTTGAAAAAAGAGAAAAGCATCGGGTCAAGGACCTGGGAAAAAGGTTTGAAAGAGAAAAAAGGTGAAAAAAGTTTAAGATCGGTTCGAACCTGAATCTGCCATCTCTTAGTTTGGAGTCGCCACCTGGATTAGCTCTCTCCAAGAATTAGAGTCCTGTGAGGCTTAACGTCTGGGGGACGGCCCACCAAGACACAGAGATTCGGGTCCAGGATAAGTAGCTTATTTCTTAAGTGATCACAATATATTACATCTACAGAAAACGTTTTCTTTTAATTCCGCATATTCGCACTTAGGTCATTTTTGGAGTTTAGATGCATGGTTCATGCATTGCGAAATAATAAATCATTCACAAAGCAGGAAAATAAACCATCCAAAAACAGTAAGTAAATGGGGAAAATAAAAGCAAAAATTGGAAATTACAAGGCTTCAAAAATCGGGAGATGCAACTACCCGCTAACCTATTAATTACATTTCCCGTAAAATATGTGCAATACCCGAAGGAAAAATAAAAGCCTAAACATACATCTAACCTGCATCCACAAAGGTTAGCACAGGGGATATATCACCTATGTACGATTTGATTTTGGCAAGGCCCGTGTGGCCTAATTAAAACATCGGCGATTTAAAGTTGTTAATTTAAATAAAAACAGTTCATTTTTATTTACACGTATGTTGGTCAATTTAATTAGTGAAAATGACCACATGGAAAAAGGTGAGGTCTGTTATCCGGGAATATATTTTATTCCCTTCGTGGGGGTATTTTAAAAAATAGAAAAGAAATAAAAGAAGAAGAATGGAATTACAACATTTACAGTAAAATAAAATAATGCCTAGGTTCACATGTAGAAAGAAATTTAGAAGAAAAGGAGGAGCACAAAATAAGCAGCTCTAGGAACTCAGAGGCTTTACCCTTTTCGCGTGAATCCATTTCGTCGCGTCCGTTCGATTCCCGGGAGCGTTCCTCATTCGTTTTTGTAGTTATTGATTTAATGTGAAAATAATTGTTTGGTTGGAAAATAAAGTGTTTATTTATCCAAAAGATAATCAGACTCGGGTTCTAAATTTATTTTAGGCCTGAGAATAGTTGAGGATTTTTGAAGAAATTTGATTTTAAGATGAAGAGATTTGGGATCCAAAAGAGTTTTGGATCCGAGAAAAAGTTAGAAGAAAGTAAGAAATATTGTTTGTATTTTTTTATCTGAAAGAGAGGATTTTTCTCTCTCAATTTTCGAGTCCCTTATATTAAAAAAGACACGACTATTTATAGAAAAAAGTCCCAAAAAATCCAAAATAGGAAAACGTCGGCGAGGCCTCGCCAGAAGGCTCGGTGAGGCTGCCTCGCCAGAATTGCTGGCGAGGCAACGCTAGGACTGTTGGCCAGGCCTCGCCAGCACTCTTTGAGAGGCCTCACCACGGCTGTTGTCGAGGCCTTGTCAGGGTTGTTGGCAAGGCCTCGCCAGCCTGGCGAGGGGAAGCCTCGCCAAGGGAGGCCTGGCGAGGCTCGCCAAGGTCTGGCGAGCCTCGCCAGGGCATGGCGAGGTTCGCCAGGTTGCTGGCGAGGCCGAGGTTTGCCAGGTCATTGGCGAGCCTTGCCAAGCCCTTGGCGGGGTTGGCCAGCCCTCTAACGAGCTGCACCTCGCTTAGTATAAGCGAGGCGGGTTCCTATTCCGGTTTCCGGTTATGTTTTCAAATTTTTTTTATGTATTTTTATGTTTTTTTAGTTAATTTTCTGAATTAAAGTCCTTTTAAATTTGGAGACGAGGAAGACTCCCAAATGAAGATCATCGGACGGTCAAAAATCATGTAATTCAAGGATAAGTATCCTGAAAAGTCATCATCATTGAACGCGCGAGCTGGTACAAAATCCCATGCTCACACCACCCTTTTCGGGTTTTCAACTCAACTGACAATTCTTTTTGTTGTTTGAAAAGAAGCCCTAATTTTTTCTCAACTAACCGAGTGTTAATTGACAGGCTAATTACAAATTTATTTTTATTCGTACTGCTTTTTATAGATTTATTTCTTTCACCTATGTGTGATAACAATTGCGCAAGACTTGGTAGATTAGTTACCGTCCATGTCCACGACTTCATTTGTTGTCTCCTTCAGCATTTCTGACTGATTGGTTGGTGCTCACGTCACTTTGCTGGCTTGAGGTGTACGTGATGATGAGTCTTGATCATCGGCGTTTCTTACTCCACAAATAGTAGCGAGTGGTGTGAAGGATTTGTTGACATGTTCAACAATCTGACTCCTTACCATCTTTACTATTGTGCCATCTATTTTGACCTTTCTAGTGCTTCAATCATTGCTTGATTGCCCCACAAATGGTGGTGAGCCATGTGATGGAGTTATTGATGTATTCAACGATCCGACTCCTTCTTTGTGACATTGCATCAGTTATTTGATCTCATGAATGGTGGTGATGGAGTTGTTGACGTGTTCAACAATCTGACTCCTTCTTTGTGATGTTGCGTTGGTTGTTTGGTCTTTTGAATGGCAATGATGGAGTTGTTGATATTTTCAATGATCTGACTCCTTCTTTGTGGTATTGTGCCAGTTGTTTGGTCTCATGAATGGTTGTGATGGAGTTGTTGAAGTGTTTAACGATCTGACTCCTTTTTTGTGGCATTGTGCCGGTTGTTTGGTGATGGATTTGTTGATATGTTCAACAATCTGATTCCTTCCTTGTGGCATTGCACCGTTTGTTTGGTCCCAACTTGCTTGGTTGACATTTTGGCCTTATTATAGCTCCGATCCTTTTGATCTTTGCATGCTTCATTCTCTTGATTGAGTCAGTGGACATTTTGTGCTTGGAGATCTTTCCATTGATCTTTCGTCATTGTATGATGAGGCAATTGCTATCACACATTGTCTAAGTACATGTATTTATCTCTCACTTTCTCTCAAGAGTCAAATCATTTGAATTTTTGGCGAATCCATTTATACCAAAATTAATTTCATGAAATGATGTGTCACATGTGCAAAAAACAATATGTATATGTTTATGAGAATGCGTGATGTCATTGATAAAATATCAAGTAAATAAACAATGTTCAATTTATTCAAAAGAAGCCTCGTAGGCTAAGTAGCTAAATGCTAATTTATTACATAATCATTCGTCATGGATTAGTGCCCCCATAGGTATCCATGGATTCAAAGTGCTCAATTCGTTCTGCCTTCTCAAACACTTCTTGATAGCTAGAGAAGCTATCAGATCCGAATTTCTTCCTATATGGTGTCAATGCACCATCTAGCAACTTTGTTATCATCTCCGGTAGGGTCAAACGAGTCTGCCGCCTGACTTGTGTAGCCATCCAACACGTAGAGTAGGATTTGAAGTTTTCACCTTGCCTTTGCCTTATGGCCTCCAGATGTTGCATTGTGGTTTCCATCTGGGAGTTAAAACCATAGTACCCCAGTATAGCTTGAGCGAGGCTATTCCAATCGGTAGCTATGTACAGTGGAAGGTGGTTGTACCATTTGTTCACTAGGTGGCCTAAGGTGACGACGAGGAGCTTAGCCATCATTTAATCACTGAACCTTAATGCTCTCATCACCATTTGATAATGCGTCAAGTGAGCGCGCGAGTCGCCAGATCCTACATACTTGTCAAACTGCGGCATTAAGAAGTTTGGGGGTAAGCTATCTTCATCCTCGACTATCAGTTGTGCAGGGTACGTGTTCCTTAGGTGGCCACGATGAATGGCCAAGAACTGTTACCACAGTTCCACCATGACAGGTTGCTGGAGGATGGCATCCCCTGCGCTTGGATAAAAACCATATTGCCCCTAGGGATATACCGCAAAATGGTGCAGTTGAGGTGCCTGGAACTGTGAGGTAATCAATGTACTCCAACTAGGAATAGGCTGTTGGGTCACTCCTTGGTAGAAAGGCCCTAGTGCGAATGCAGGCTGGACAGTTTATCCAGGGAAGAATGGATTCTGGTTTAGCTGAGTTTGTCCTGCCCCAAACTAATAAAAGGTAGTTGGGGGCCACTGTGTGTGAGGTGAGAGGTCCCCTTGTTGGATTGACATTGTTGAGGGTGACCTCTGGGCTGGACACTACATTCTGGGTCCTCCCGATGTGTTGGCGAATGAGCGTAGCTAGCTGTTCGCTATTGGCAAAGGCATTTATGGAAGCTTCAATCTCGGCTCTCACCGACGACTACTGAGAATTTTGTCCCATACGGATAGGGTAATCTTCCCTTGCACCTTCTTCTCATGGGTTGGAATGAAAGATGTGTGTTGAATTGAATCTGAATTAGAACCTGAGTCTTCACTTGAGTCAATGTACGGAACCCCCTCCAGATTATCCACAATTGGAGAAATGCAAACCAGGCGTTGAGCAGGCCTTTTCCAAGCTAAGATACACAAGCAGAGGGTCAGATGTGCATGTAAGATTCGTGACATGACTCTTGATGTGAGAAATGCATGAGATGTTTAATGTTATAGTGGCATTCACAAGGGGTCATCATGCCATGATGTGAAATAATATGAATGTCAATCCATTTGAAATAAACAAGTTAGTCATTAGGTAAAATTGAAAACATGTAGGGAAGAAAATCCAACAATGAGGGTCGGATTTGAGATTTGTACAATGTCTTTGTGACATTTAACGTGAGTGACTTAAGTGAGATGACTAAATTACTTGTATGATATTAGGTCAGTGGTTTGAGGTTTCATCCTTTGACTAGGTCTCATGGAATGAGGAGGTCAAAATTGGTTAGGGTAAGCAGTGTGACATACCCTAATAAAATGAAAACAACTACCTTATGTAGCTACCTAATGAATGATTTGGTTATTTTGCCAAATTAGGGCAGAGTTTCAGAAACCTGTGTGGTAATCAATATTTGAGGGTATGTGGTGATACGTGAATTATTTCCTCGTGTGGGCGAATGATTTGGGTATGAAGCGTATACCCTTGAAGATTTGGTAAGGTAAGATTTTTGAAGTAAGTTTGCCTCATGTGGGCTTAGGACATCAACTGGGATATCCTTTAATGTAGGAAAAAATGGTTTTGGGTAGGTATTTACCCTGTTGGGCTTTTATTGTGTGTATAGTTACCCCGGAAGGGCTGTGAGTTGGATGTCGAGTGAACATCTCAAAGATGATGTGTAGGATATATTATTGCTCCTTGTGGGCTAAGTGTCGGATGTCAAGTGGACATCACGTAGTAAAAGGAACGTATGTTTGCCATGTGCAGGCTAATAGAGGGATGTCAAGTACACATCTCGCTGAAATAGAGGTAAGTGATGTCCCTAAGTGGTTTTGTGTTATCCTGGGGTGACACGATCTAAAGTGTCAACTGTACCTAAGTGTATGTGATATCGATGATGATAACATGATATGTACATTTAATATCATGAGTGTGTGCATTCAAGTGTCTGCAAAAAAATTCATGGTAAGCATGGCATTCATTCAGTGATAAATACACATAGAACATAGCATGCAACGTCCAAACTTCCAACCATAAAACTCCTGCGTGTAGGGTTTTTGGCTAGTCTCTATCCTAAGTTCAGTTCATCTCAGTACCATTAAGATACTAAGGAGCGCACCATCATTGTTTGTTGGGTAATACCCTAAGGAAAATATCTATGGTTTATTTACATGAGGTTTGTAAATGGGTTGTTGATGTAGAAGGTTCTTGTTGCACTAAAATACACTCCAAGCCTATCCCCGAATGGGTTGAGGGAGGTACATGCGATATGGCAACAAGTGCTCCACCCGCTCAAGTACTATCTTTTCTCAGGGATGCAGATTAGTACAAAAGAAAGCTTCGCGGTAATAAGGGTACCTTAGACTTATGGGCTAATCCCTTCTACTCCAATGTGTTATTATGAATATGTCATAATTAAGAGAAAACAGAATAATGTGATCAATAATTTTTGGCACTTATCCAAAATCTAAAACCTTTGAAAAAACAAGTTTTAGAAAAATCCTCAGTGGAGTCGCCACTGTGAGCGGACGACAAGGAGCGATGGGCCGAGAGCGCACAGAAAGATTACAAGGCTTCCAAAAATCGGGGGATGCAACCACCCGCTAACATATTAATTACATTTTCCGTAAAAATACATGCAATACCCGAAGGAAAATAAATCCTATGCATACATCTAACCTGCATCCATAAAGGTTAGCACGAAATATGGCACATATGTTCGATTTGATTTTAGCGAGGCCCATGTGGCCTAATTAAAACATCAAAGATTTTAAAGTTGTTAATTTAAATAAAAATTGGTTCATTTTTATTTACACGTATGTTGGTCAATTTTATTTGTGAAAATGACCGCATGGTAAAAATTTGAGGCCTGTTATCCGGGAATACTTTTTATTCAAGATTTGAAAATAATTAAGATTTTGAATCCAAATGTTTTTTAAATCTGAATATCTTTGAAGAAATATTTATCCAAAAGATAATCAGACTCGGGTTCTAAATTTGTTTTAGCCCCGGGTAGATCTGAAGATATTTGAAGAAAAATAGATGAAGAAATATGAATTTAAGATGAAGAAGTTTGGAATCCAAAAGTGTTTTGGATCCAAGAAAATGTTAGAAGAAAAGAAAGTATTTGTACGTGTTTTTTTATATAAAAAAGAGAATTTTTCTTTGAAATTTCGAGCCCCCTTCAATCCAAAAAGGTCTGATTATTTATAGAAAAATCTTGAAAAATCCAAAAAAGGAAAAAACGTTTGGCGGGGGTCGCTAAAGAGTCTGGCTCAGAACCATAGCGAGCCTCGCCAGGGACCTGGTGTGGTTCGCTAGGTCTCTAGCGAGCCTCGCCAGCGTCTAGCGAGGTTCGCCAGACAGCTGGCGTACCTTGCAAGGCCCCTGGCAAGGTTCGCCAGGTCTCTGGCGAGCCGTGCCTCGCCAAATATTAGCGATGCAGGCTCCGGATCCGGTTTTCAACGGTGTTTTCAAATTTTTTTGTGTATTTTTATATTTTTTAATTAATTTCTAAATTAAAATCCTTTTAAATTCAGTGATGAGGAAGACTCTCATTTGAAGATCGTCGGATGGTCGAAAATCATGTGATTCGAGGATAAATATCCCGAAAAGCTATCATCATTGAATAGGCGAGCTGATATAAAATCCCGTGCTCATAGCCGATGTCCCAATCAATAGTAAGTAATATCCTAGAGTCTAGCTCGTCAAGTAGAGCACCGAGGTCAAACTCAAGAGAGTGGGAAAAACTCGAGTTAGCATCTCGCTCAACTGCTCGATCCTGATCAGTTGCGGCATTCTACCGTAACAACTCCTGATGTTGAGCCTCCAAACTCTGATTGAGAGCGTCCAGGCTCTGGTAGTGAGAACCTAACTCATGGTGGCTAATCTCTAAGCTGTGATATCGGGAATCCAGATCCTGGTGGCTAATATCCAACACTTGGAAATGACCATCAAGCTCTTGGTAGCGCTGCTCATACTCATCACCAGCCATCGCTTACAATCATAGAAACATTCGATGAAATTCATATCCATATACATAAGAACATAACATTTCATTCAAAGTCAAGCATAAAACAGGTCAAGGAAAGGAACATACACTTGTGACTCCGTCCTGAAGATACATCATATCCCTCAATGAAAGGGAATGTCTTGCCACCCAATCCATCTCCTCGTGTACAACCTACAAAAAGAATAAACAAATGTCAAACACCCCAAAACCACTACACTACTGTTGAAGATAAGGTTTTTAATCAAAGACTCACGTGAGTGGTGTCAGAAGGATCATAGGTTAGTGTGTGGTAGCTCTGAGGGAGAGGCACCTATCGCGCGGACCCCGTGAAACCCATCAAACAGAAAGATGAGTTGAGTGGAATCATGAACCTTCCCTCGATAACACCCGTAGAAGATGTGCTCACACCCACGGCCGATGCATTCAGATTAGGAACAAGGCCCTCTTCCGGGGTGACCTCCTGCAGAGATAGATAAATAATTAGAAACAAGGTTAATATAAACAAACAAAACAATCAACATAGATCTCATACCCGATAACCTACATCAGTACCACTGGTACCCTCATCGGATTCATCAACTTCTTGACCCCTGGATCATGCAGGAGGTCACACTGCCTCAGGTTGAGTCGGTGGGTGAAATGGGAGAAGCCTCTCCTGAATGAACACCTCATAATCATCATGCCTGTTGGAGAGCCTCACACCATGCTCCTCAAAGAACAAATGCCTCTCCTCGGGATCGTTAATCACTAAGTGCGCCCAAAACAGTCTAGTAGGAGGCGCAGGAAGGATGCATCTCTCCGACACTAGCTTAGTCTACCAGAACTGAATGAGCTCACCAAGGTACCACTCACGGGTTCTGGGTCTCGGGTCTCTCCAAAATAAAGCGACACTTATCCGCCTCTCACCTGATTTCCTTAACCATATGGTAGTTAGGGAGCCCCCTCTAGGGGTTGCGATTCACCTAAAAGGAAGAAGCAAACTCAAAACAGGGTGAATTTCGGGTAAAAGATAAATGTAGTCCCATTTACCAAAACAAGGATCCTCACCTGTTCAAGTGTCAAAACGTAGAGATACTGATAATAGCCTGCAAAATCTAATGTATCTCCCTAGAAAGATGAGAAAATTTGGGCCACACATGGGGTGTCATCAGGGGCATTGGCAAACCGCGGGGAGGGAAGGAAACCATAGAAGAAAGCCCATGCTTACAAGATCAAAAAAGTCAATCAAGATTAATAAAAAAAATCTATATTCACAAAACACATGATGAACAAACTCTACCTGGAGAACCATGGGGCAGTATCGCAACGACCATGAGTGAACCCACGTCATCAGATTAAGGGTAAAATATGTCTGGGCTATGATCACCCGGGGCCAGTTAAGGCCACTAACACTGTCCAAATTGACCAAAGGCTCGATCAATCCATAGCTGATCTTGCTATTCAAGACCGGGAAGAAGGTCACACTTAGTAGGGTGATTAAAAAGGAACAATGCATAGGACACCCCAGATAATTCCCTAACTCATTAAATTTACTTCTCGATTTTTAATTTTTGATTGAAGGGGCAAAAATTTTTGCTTCGCATAAACTCAATCAAATAAATTAAAACATTCATTAAAAATTTTATTAACATTATATTTTCCCCAATTTGTCACAAGAATCAACTCAATTTACTACTTAGGAAATGAGAATCTAATTCGATTCGCTTTTCAGGCAACCTACTTTGGCAATTCCAACAAGCAAAGCCAACTGGAGGTTAACCCACAAGGGGCACGTAGTGACCACACTAGACCCACCCATAAGGGGAACTAAACATCAAGGGACTCCGAAGAAAGAACTGGATGACCCAATTAAGTTACGGCACCCGAAAGGAAGGCCCATGTCATCACTGGTCGAGGATTAAGAAGTCACCACCCTCACCGACAACCTACTTTAGCAATTCCAAAAAGCAAAGCCAACTAAAGGTCAACCCACAAGGGGCACGTAGTGAACACACCAGCCACCCACAAGGGGCACTAAACATCTAGGACTCCGAAGAAAGAACCGGATAACCCTATTAAGGGATGACGCTCTAAAGGAAGGACCATGTCATCACCACTTAAGGATTAAGAAGTCACCACCCGCACTGGTCAGGTATTTTCTTGATCCCTTTGCTCTTTTCGTGTTATCTTATTGGCTATTTAGCCAGGAGCGATCACACGAGGGGTAGCTGTGAGCATGGGATTTTGTACCAGCTTGCGTGTTCAATGATGATGGTTTTTCAAGATTTTATCCTTGAATCACACAATTCTCGATTATCATGACACCTTTATATGGGAGTGTTCCTCGTCTCTGAATTTGAAAATGACTTTTAGTAAAATTAATTTTTTCCCTTTTATTCAAAAAATTAATTAAAAATACAAAAATATAAAAATGCATGAAAAATGCAAAAAAGTCCCCAAAACTAGGATCAAGGATCTTCCGTACCAGAAGTGTGGCGAGGCAGCCTCGCTAAACTCTGGCAGGCAAGCCTTGCCAGAATTTGTTGCCTTTTTGGATTTTCAAGATTTTTTCCTATAAATATTTGGGAAATTTTTGGTATATCGGACCGAAAATTTTGAGAACAAAATATATCTTTAGAACTGCAACCTATTTTGGAATTAAACAAGTATTTTAAAGATTTACACCAAGTTTCAACCACAAAAACTAAAAGACGAGGAGGACTACTTTGTAAAGTCGAATGGATATTATCGAAGTGGATTTGTTCCATAAGGGTAAGCCTTTGAGTTCCTAGAACTGCTAATTCCGTGCTCATTGTCTGTTATTCCTTATTCTGATTTCATATGCGAACCTAGGATTTTTATTATTTTACTTTATTACGAATGTTGTAATTTTTCTTTCTTCATCTGTAATTTCCTTATCAATGGAGATATATGCTAGAATACCCCCACGAAGGGAATTAAAAATATATTCCCAGATAACAGACCCCAATATTTTACCATGTGAGCAATTTCATTAATTAAAACGAGCAACCAACATGTTGATAAAATGAATGTTGTAATATACCATGTGCTAACCTTTGCGGATGCAGGTAGATTAGGATTAGATGTATGTTTAGGATTTTAATTTTCCTTTTTTTGGGAAATGTAATTAATAGATTAGGCGGGCGGTTGCATCCCCCAAGGTTTTGTAATTTTTAATCTTTACTTTCCGCACTTATTTACTGCTTTATGGATGGATTTACCGCTTTCATATATACGTGAATCCTGCATAATAACTTGAAAAATGACATAAGTGCGAATATGCACAATTAAGAAATATGGTTTTCTATAGATGTAATATAATGTGATCCAACAAGAAATAAGCAACTTATCTCGAACCTGAATCTCTGTCTCTTAGTGGACCGTCCCCGAGATGTTAAGCCTCTCAGGACTCTAATTCCTAGAAGAGCTAATCCAGGTGGCGACTCTACACTAAGAGACGGCGGATTCAAGTTTGACCGATCTAAAAATGTTTTTCAATTTATCTACCAAACATTATGGGTCCCTAACCTAGTACTTTTTAAACACCCTAGTGGACCGCGCCTCTCATTTCGCGCACTCTCTATCCATCGCTCCTTGTTGTCAGCTCATAGTAGCATTATAGCCCATCCCAAAATCGGGCGGAGGATCTCCTTCTTGATTGGGATTGGTAAAGATCAGTGGCCATTCATTCTCAATTGGAATAACCATGGTGCTGGATTGTGAGAAACTGATTGCTTGATTAATGTTTGACACTGACCCCTCACTTGTAGATAGAAATAGGCTATCTTCTTTAATGATGCTTAATTGAATGAGACAGTCCTTATGACTCTCCCATGCTGAATTTCAAACAAGAGGAATCAGATTATGTATGTGTTGATGCTTATGCATTTATGAATCCTAGAAGATTTTTCGAATTCTCATTAAGCGAATGTAATGATTCTTCCTAGCTTATTAGAGGTCAAGAGATCAATGTGGTCTCCCAAAAGAATGAGTTAGAATGGGATAAATGAGATGGTAGAGTGGTAAGCCTTACCACAGTGACATCCTTATGTCACAATTGAATGAGAAATTTATTTTCAGGTAAGATATTGTTGTATACCCTTATGATAAGCAAATGAATGAATGAAGTAATGTCGGTGTTTATTTAGGTCTCATCGATGTAGCAAAATGAATGAGTCGAGTACTTAACTCAAATTGGGTAGAGTGTCGGATGCCTATTGGGCATCGCAAAATGTTGGGATATAATATGTTGATGTGTTCCCTAAAGCGATGCAACCTCAAGCGTCTTTATGACTAATGAATACTGTTGGGGTATATCATGATGTTTTTGGGTTTATTCGTGATGTCATGATACTTCATGAGCACTCTTAAAACCTTACACTATTAAAAGAATAAGTGTATGCATAAATTAGTGTCTGCATAAAAGAATGTGGTTAGTGTGATATACATGGTGTGAGTTGTTGTTTTATTTGCATATGTAGTGGATGGAAAAACGATTAACACATAGCATGTAGCATGCATGCAATTATAGAATTCTTCCAACCTACGCCTCCCGTGGAATAAAGGGTTTGGCTTCTAAATCTAACCTTGGGTCATCTCGACACCACGAGGGTGTTGAGGAGAGAACCCACACAATGCACATAGAGATATTTTGGTAAACCTAGGGAAAGTTACTGGCGATGCTATATGCGTTCAGTCACAAGGTTATTAATGTAGAAGGTTCTTGCTGCACTATGATACACTCCAAGGCTCTCCTCAAATAGGTGCGAACGAGAGAGGTACATGCTATACGGCAACAAGTGATCCATACACTAGGTTTCCTCAATCCCCATGAGGTCACAAGTGATACTTTCATGGCTTCACGGTGAAAATAGGGCTCCCTAACCTTAATGGTTAATTTGTCTAAGGCATATTCTTTTGTTTGAAATATTTTAAAGGTGGAAAAAACTCATTTAACAACTTTTCAATACTCATTAAAGTGTTTTTAAACTTTTAAATTTAAAAATGAAATCGATTTCCAGCAGAGTCGCCATTGTGATTGGATGACATTTTTGGACCCGCGCGGTCACCGCAAGGCGCTAGCCCTGTGAGATGGGGCATGGGGGCTTTATGAAAGCACGAAATGACAAAAGAAAAGTTCTAAAAGACTCGAGGCCTAAACCTCATACCTACGTTGTTACAGAGTAGCCACCCAGATAAGCTCTTCTGAGAAATTCGGTACAGCCTAGATTCGTTAAGCCTAAACCGCTCTATAGTAAAGAGGTTTGGGTCCGGATGAGCTACCTACTTTATCCTTATTTGAGTTTTAATTATAAAAAATCAACCACCTTTAAGACACTTCGATTTATTTCTGAGATAAATAAAGCAAATACGAGGTTTCTAACCTAAAAAAAGGTAGGGTAAATAATAATAAAAATTGGGGGTAATATTCAAATGATCCTAAATACAAATTATCTACAAATACATTTATTTACAATTACGATACCTGAAGGAAAAATAAAACCCTAACATACATCTAACTTAGACTACCTACATCCATAAAGGTTAGCATGAGATATATATCACAACATCAAGGCATAGTTAGTTAACCAAATAAGACTCAATTAGTCATGCAAATAAGTTAGATTAGGGTGAATCGTGTGGTAATTGATTTAAAAATGGGGAATATGGGTTCCCCGCGCGCTTTTATTAGAAAATAATTGATTTTAGACATGATTTTCTAATTTTATTGTTTACAATTTAATCACGGAATAAATGTGGTCGATTATCGGGGGAAAATGGATTTCCCATAGCGTGGGGCCTAAAACAGTAATAAAGAGTAGGAAAATAAATCGACTAGGTCAAAACTACAAACATGACAGAAAATTAAAGATGAAGTCATGCCATAGAGTCTCCAAAAGCTCAAAATCTTACCCCTCTAATGTGAACCCCTAAGTTTTAGAGCAAAAAATGTCAAAGAATGAGATCTCGAAGTCTTTTTGCAGTTGATTTGTCGAAAAAGGTAGAAAGGAATGTTTTTTAGTGAGAGGGATAGCAAGCCCGAGAGTTAGATTTTTCAGTTTCTAACTCAAACCTAAAAGGAAGAGGGAGTTTAGGAGAAAAAGGGTCATAATAACGAAAATGTGGGAGTTTCCTAACTTTTTCCCAAAAAGTCCCTAATTTCTCTCTTAAAGAGATTTTCCCAAAAAGGCAAGTCTCCACTTCGAAAATCTAATTTTTTGGTTTATATGGGGATAGGTAAAAAAAAGTAAATATTTGAAGAAGGAGAGGCATTTTTTGGATAAAAAACTAAAGTTAGGGGCAAAAAGGGTAAAAATATATGGAGTGAGCTGTAAGTCAGTCGGAACCAGTCCAAACAGCCTAGTAGATCGATCTAGACTACTTGGGACCGGCCCATTTGGGAGGATAGGTCCCAATCTCCCATATGGACCAGTCCCGGATCAGTCTGGCTGCTTTAGGAGGACCCAAACTTGTCCGGTTCTAGGACTGGCCCATAAGAGGGTCGGTGACCGGTCCGGTTCACTCATTGGGTCGATCCTAGCTTTGGGACCATTCCCGAAATAGACCAGTGCCGACTCGATCTGGAGCGGTTTGAAATATCGGGTCGATTAAGGCTGGTTTGATTGGGCATCGGTTAGGGAAATGGGTTTTTTGGTTTTTTCTATATTTTTTATTTTTTAATGATTTGTTGGCGGTTTTAGGTTGGTTTTGGATGGGTTTTGACTTTCAAAAGACCAAGGATCTCCTTCGAATGCCTCGTAACCTTAAAGTAGATCACTAAAACAAAAGAGGCAAGTGAAAATATTTCTTATCATTGCTTCGCGAGAAGGACCAAGAATCTCGGGTTCACACCAACATGACCAAGAAAAGAACTAACTTGTTGTTAAATTCATAACCATGATCTCACCAACTATCCTTGAGGTAGATTTTTTATCACGTTCATCTAATTTTTAGCGTTGTCAGCTATGAGCGAACAACACAGAGTGGTGGGCCGAGAGCGCGTAGGATGAGAGGCACAATCCACTGGGGTGTGTGAAAAAAGATACATGCCAGGTCGAGGACCCAGGAAAAGGTTTGGAAAGAGAGGGAGAAAACATTTATTTAGATCGGTTCGAACTCGAATCCATCATCTCTTAGTGTGGAGTCGCCACCAGGATTAGCTCTTTCCAGGAATTAGTCTTATGAGGCTTAACGTCTAGGGGACGGCCCACCAAGACACAGAGATTCAAGTTCGGGATAAGTTGCTTATTTCTTATTGAATCACATTATATTACATCTATAGAAAACCGTGGTCTCTTAATTGTGCATATTCGCACTTAAGTCATTTTGAAAGTGCATGATTTAACATGCATTCGGAAAGTAGTAAATCCATACATCAAGCATTAAGTAAATGCAAAAAAGTAAATTAATAAATTACAAAACTCGGGGGATGCAAACGCCAACCTAATCTATTAATTATAATTCCCGTAAAAGTACCTGCAATACCTGAAGGAAGATAAATCCCTAGGCATGCATCTAGCCTGCATCCACAAAGGTTAGCACAAGGTAAACACATATGTTCGATTTGATTTTAGCGAGGCCTATGTGGCCAAATTAAAAAATCATTAGTTTAAAGTTAAAATGAAAAATGGTTCATTTTTATTTACACATATGTGGGTCGATTTTATTAGTGAAAATGATCGCATGGCAATGTGGTGAGAACTGTTATCCGGGAACGTGTTTTAATCCCTTCGTGGGGGTGACTTAAAACAACATTTATAAAGATAAATGTAGGCCGAACATGCATAACATAGCCGTCATCTGGGTTAACAAGTGTAACGACGTCATTCATATCGTTACCGATTTCCTTGTGAAAGGCGATATCGATATGAGTGGCCCGAAGCACTTCCGTTGCTAATCCAAACTTTAATAAATATATTACTACATTAATAAATCATATATAAATCCTAAATAATCACAAATCATGGGTTTGTTACCCCCAATGATGCATTTCTAAAGTTAGAAGAGTCCTAGCGGGTCATTCCGAGCTTACACGATTCAAAACGGAGCGAAACAGAGCAAAACTACATTCTACCAGGGCCAATATCATTATTGGTATTTGGAAATATGTTTAATAGTATTAGGTGATATCATTAACGATATCGAGTTTCCAGACCTACATGAAATCATAGAAAATAGCAGAAAATAGCAAAAACAAGATCCAAAACTTCAAACGATCATAACTTTCGCTATACTTAATGGATTTTGATGATATTTATCATTCCAAAAAGCTCAAGATGTGTAGAATATTGTTATGTAAAGAAAATACCAAAAAATATTCAAAATCATACTAAAAATTGTGGAAAATAGAATGGTGCGCAAAAATGAAAAAAACTGAAAACAAAACGAAACTTCAAAACAAACACCATATAAATGTAAGCACTAACTCTAAGAACTCAAAGACTTACCCCATAGCCATGAATCTAATTTTCTTGGTCCACAAAAGTACCCGAAAAGTCCTCGTTTCTTTGGTTTAGTTTTGCTATTTTTGTTGAAAATTGAGAGTAAAGATCTCCTCTTGGTGGGAAGGCTAGGCTTCTTGGATATGGCTTGTAGGAAGAGGAAGAGAGGAGGTAGGAGTCCTTCTTCCTTTAGATTTAGGCTTAAAAACACTTGAAAAACACTAACTTTTTGAATTTTTTATTTTTGTTTGGTGAGCTCTCTATTCTTAGTTTCTTTACTTTGGTTGTTTCTTCCTTCCTCTCCTTACTGGAAAAATCTGAGCCCCCATTTTACTACTGCCATCCCCCCTCTTCTTTTGCTACAAATTCAGTCCCCTTGTGAGGCTCCATTCAATCCAAAAAGTCCAAGTTGCTTTAGTGGTTCCTCCCACTTGGTTTTATCTCTTCCATTATTTTCTTCCCCCTTTTCTTAACTTAGTGGGTTCAACATTATTTAGGGAGGTTGCTATGTGAAGAATATCCAGAATTGGTGTGGAATGATGAGTTGTTTTCATTAAAAAATGGAGAAATTGGCTTTTTGGTCTATCTGGATATTGCGATGTCGTTAACAACATTGCATGGTCAAACTGAGTTTTCATTTTAGGCTTGGGCTTTTTTAAGGAAAGGAAGCCTAAAGAAATAAGGAAAATGATTTTTGGGCGATTTTAGGACCCTACAAAATGTGAAATGCTAACAAGGGGAAAATTACAACTTCATCATCGAACTCGCGAGTCGGGAGTAAAAATCCCATGCTCACAGACTGCTCCTCGTGGGATCACTACTGATATGAAATTAGTATAGTCCCATGATTGAAAGAGCAACAGGGTTTAGAGATAATACCTGCCTGGTCGCGGTTTGCACTTCCTTGGGGATGATGGCTTGAACCTTTCCTCTTGGTGCATCCTTCGAGATTTGGTCTCTTGATACCCCGTGGTGAATTGCCTAGTTGGCAATGACCACCCCCATGGAGGTTGACCTTCAGTTGGTTAATACTGTCAGAACCGTTCGGGAGAGAATGTTGACCGAGCATTTCTATTCTCCTAGTTGAGAGTCCCGCGTGCAAGTTATGAGAAGCTTACTGACGATGTGGATCGTAGGAAGTTCACTAATCGTAAAAGGCTGAGACAAGGCGTAAAATGGTGAACTGTAGGAAGTTCATTTAGCTATAAAAAGCCTAAAAGTATGGCGAAGTATAGGGAGTTCATTCGACTGTAAGAAGTTTGAAGGTATGGCGAACTGCAGAGAATTCATTCGATTGTAAGAAGTCTGAAGGTATGGCGAACTTCAGGGAGTTCATTCAATTGTAAGAAGTCTGAAGGTATGGTGAATTGTAGGGAATTCATTTGGTGAATTGAAGAAGTTCAAGTGGTGAACTGTAGGAAGTTCAAATGGTGAATTGTGAGAAGTTCAAGGTGAACTATAAGAAGTTCAAATGGTGAACTGTGAGAAGTTCAAGGTGAACTATAAGAAGTTCAAATGGTGAAATGTGAGAAGTTCAAGGTGAACTGTAGGAAGTTCAAATGGTGAACTGTAAGAAGTTCCAAGTTCGATTGTAGGAAGTCGGGGTAAAAGGTGAACTGTAGGAAGTTCGTTCAACTGTAAGAAGCCTGAAAAATATGGTAAACTATAAGAATTTCGTTTGGTGAACTGTAAGAAGTTCAAGTGATGAATTGTAAGAAGTTCAAGTTGGTGAACTATAGGAAGTTCAAATGGTGAATTATGAGAAGTTCAGGGTGGTGAATTATGAGAAGCTCAAGCGGTGAACTGTAGGAAGTTCAAATGGTGAATTGTAGGAAGTTCGTTTGGTAAACTGTGAGAAGTTCAAGGTGAACTATAAGAAGTTCAAATGGTGAACTTTGAGAAGTTCAAGGTGAATTGTAGGAAGTTCAAATGGTAAATTGTAAGAAGTTCAAGGTTTGACTGTAGAAAGTCAGGGTAAAAGGTGAACTGTAAGAAGTTCGTTTAGCTTTAAGAAGCCTGAAAAATATAGTGAACTATAAGAAGTTTGTTTGGTGACCTGTAAGAAGTTCAAGTGATGAACTGTAAAAGTTTCAAGGTGGTGTACTATAGGAAGTTCAAATGGTGAATTGTGAGAAGTTCAAGGTGGTGAACTGTAAGAAGCTCAAGCGGTGAACTGTAGGAAGTTCAAATGGTGAATTGTAGGAAGTTCATTTGGTGAACTATGAGAAGTTCAAGGTGAACTATAAGATGTTCAAATGGTGAACTGTGAGAAGTTCAAGGTGAACTGTAGGAAGTTCAAATGGTGAACTATAAGAAGTTTAAAGTTTGATTATAGAAAGTAGGGGTAAAAGGTGAACTGTAGGAAGTTCATTCTGCTTTAAGAAGCTTAAAAAATATGGCAAACTATAAGAAGTTCATTGGGTGAACTGTAAGAAGTTCAAGTGATGAACTGTAAGAAGTTCAAGGTGGTGAACTATAGAAAGTTTAAATGGTGAACAGTGAGAAGTTCAAGGTGAACTGTGAGAACTTCGGTTTGACTGTAGAAAGTCAGGGTAAAAGGTAAACTATAGGGAGTTTGGTCCGCTGTAAAAAGCATGAAAAGGGGGTGAACTATAGGAAGTTAATTTGACTGTAAAAAGTCGATGGAAGGCGAACTGTTGGAAGTTTGTTTGGTTGTAAGAAGCCTAAAAGAGAAGGCGAACCATAGGAAGTCCATTGACTGTAAAAGGTTAGAAAAATATTCGAACTATAAAAAGTCCTAGAGGGTGTGCTGACTGTGGAAAGTCTGTGGTGGATGGCCCTTATGAGTTGATCGTGGGTTAATTGTGACCTTTGGAACTGCTGGGGAAAAGGATGAAAGCCGTGTGCTCCATGCCTTTCGTGATATGTTGATTGCTATGTGTCTTCGTTGAAATCCACGATGGGATGGTTGATCGTTGTGGTCTGGATTGGATGCCCTTTGTGAGTTGAAGGGATACTTGCAAGAATGAGGAATTTTATTAGTAGATACTTGTGACCTATGTTTTAATTCCTTGATTGAGATTGCTGAAAGAAAAAATTTTTTCCCCATCATTCAAGAATTAAAACATGAAGGTTCTAAGAAATTTTCTTCAAGCCCATGATAGGTAAAGAAATTTAAGTTTGAGATTTTCGGGGATGTCCTGATGGCCGCTCCATTGGGCAGGCTTTTGTGATGTTGTAATGCTACTTGAAGGAGGCTGAGGTAGGCTTGAATTTTATGAAAGTTGAAATGACTTGAGTTTGGGCCATTGTCTTGTTTGTGGGTTCCTCATGTGGAGGTGGAGGTTCTTTTCTTGTCAAAATGGCATTGCCCCAATTATAGCATCGCCTTAACCTGTAAGTAACATGATGTGTATGCATGTATGAATGACTTCATGCATGAATAACATTTATCATATGATGTCTGTTTGTTTGTTGCAGGTGTTGCTGGCTTTTGAGTATTGGGCCCAGCTGATAGCAGAAGCTTCATTACGTGAGGGGCATTTCAGAGTTTCCAAGTTGATACCTTCTTATGCTGGTGCATGTGTGCCCCCAGGATTTGTCTTGTTAGGGATTCCATGGATGACTACCTCAGAGCGACGACCATGGGTTCGTTGAATCATTTTAAAGTTCAAAGCTTGGATTTGGTTTGAGGAAATTCTGGATGAGTCTTTGGTTTTACACTGTGTTGGTGATGATCATTTGGAAGCCGTTTATATGAAGTGTTGGAGGTATATAATGTTGTGCATGTACCGTTCCAAGGAGGCGATGATGATTTTGACATTGCTTTGGTTCTAAGTTTTGCATAGATTGCCCTTGAGGGTTTTCAATCTATCGAACCTTATCTTAATTTTTGCCTGGACCGCCCTTTCAGGTTTTCAATCCAGCAAACTTATTATTTTTTTATTATTATTTTTCATTTTTTTGGATGTTTAATTGCGACATTCTGCCATTGACATGCAAGCAATCAAAATAAGCATATGCATAAAGATTTAGCAAAAATGACAATTCATTGATGAACTTAACAGGGGTATAAATGTTTCAAATGATTTAATTCCTGCCATTGATTGGCCATTTCAGGTTTTTTGACCAATGTGGTTCTCTCTCAACTCAGCGGACTATTCATTTTGTGTTTTGAAAAAAAGCCCTAATTTATGCTCAACTAACCGAGTGTTAATTGATAGGCTAATTACAAATTTATTTTTTGTTTGTACTGCTTTTTATTGATTTATTTCTTTCACCTATGAGTGATAGCAATTGTGTAAGACTTGGTTGATTTGGTTGATTGATCACCATCCATGTCCACGACTTCATTTGTTGTCTCGTTCAACATTTTTGAGCGATTGGTTGGTGCTAGCGCCGCTTTGCTAGCTTGAGGTGTATGTGATGATGAGTCTTGATCATTGGTGTTTCCTTTGATGGTGTGGTTATTGCTCCATAAGTAGTAGAAAGCCGTGTGGACGAGTTGTTGACAGGTTCAACAATTTAACTCCTTTTTATGACATTGCACTGGTTGTTTGGTCTTATGAATGGTGGCGATGGAGTTGTTGACGTGTTCAACCATCCAACTCCTTCTTTGTGGCATTGTGTTGGTTGTTTGATCTCAACTTGTTTGGTCGACATTTTGGCCTTATTCTAGCTCCAATCGTTTTTATCATTAGATGAGTCAGTGGACGTTTCGGGCTTGGAGATCCTCCCATTGATCTTTCATCTTTGTATGATGAGGCAATTGCTATCACACGTTGTCTAAGTACATGTACTTATGTCTCACTTTCTCTCAAGAGTCAAATCATTTGAAATTATTGATGGGAATCCATTTATACCCAAATTAATTTCATGAAATGATGTGTCATATGTGTTAAAAACAATATGTATTTGCTTAAGCGAATATGTGATGTCATTGACAAAATATCAAGCAAATAAACAAAGTTCTATTGAAAATTCAAAAGCCCCATGGGCAAAGTAGCTAATTGCTAAATTATTACATAATCAATCATGTGTTATTCTAGTGACCTTCTGATTTAAAGTGCTCTAGGGATTCGAAGTGCTCCATCCTAACTGCCTTCTCAAACACTTCTTAATTGCTCGAGAAGATGTTTGATCCAAATTTGTTCCTATATGATGGCAGTACACCGTCCAAAAGCTTGGTTATCATCTCTGGTAGAGTTAAGCGAGCCTGAAGCCTGACTTGTGTGGCCATCCAACGTGCATAGTAGGATTTAAAGTTCTCACCTTGCTCCTGCCTTATAGCTTCCAGATTTTGCATCATGGTTTCCATTTGAGAATTGAAACCATAATGCCCAGCATGGCTTGAGCTAGGCTATTCCAATCGGTAGTTATGTCTAGCGGAAGGTGGCTGTACCATTTGTTGACTAGGTAGCCCAAGGTGATGACAAAGAGCTTAGCCATCATCCGTTTGCTGACCCCTAATGCTCTCATCACCGTTTGATAATGCGTTAAGTGAGCACGTAGGTCACTAGATCCTACGTACTTCTCAAAATGCGGTATTGCGAAATTTGGGGGTAAGCTATCTTCATCCCCGATTGTTGGTTGCGCTGAGTATGAATTCATGAGATGACAAACGTGAGTGGCCAAGAATTGTTGCCATAGTTCCACCATTCCTGGTTGTTGGAGGATGGCATTCCTTGTGCTTGGATAAGAGCCATATTACCCTTGGGGATATGCTACAAAGTGGGCAGTTGAGGTGCCTGGAACTGAGAGGCGGCCGATGTATTCCAGTTAGGAATAGGGTGCTGGGTCATTCCTTGGTAGAAAGGCCCTAATTTGAATGTCGGCTGAATAGGTTACCCTTGGAAGTGTTGGGAAGGATTGGAGGAGCTATATCCTGTTTGTCCAATCGGAGCCTGGTTCAGCTAACTTTATCCTACCCTGAACTGATAAAAGGTAGTTGGAGGCACCATGTGTGAGGTGGGAGGTCCCCCTGTTGGATTGGTGTTGTAAAGGGTGACCTCCGAGTTGAATGCTGCATTCTGGGCCCTCCCAACATGTAGGTGAATGAGCGATGCTAGATGTTCGCTATTGGCAAAGGCATCTAAGGCAGCTGCAATCTCTACGCTCAGCGACAACTGTTGAGAATTTTGTCTCATGAGGACAGGGTGATCATCCCTCACACCTTCTTGTGGATTGGCCATAACAGTGCATGGAACTAAATCTGAGTCTGAACCCGAGTCTTCACTTGAGTCAGTGTACAGAACCCCCTCCAGATTAGCCACAATTGGGGAAACGCGGACTAGGCGATGAGCAGGCCTCTTCCTAGTTAAGATACATAAGCAGAGGGTCAGATGTGCATGTAAGATTCATAACATGACTCGTGATGCGAGATATTTTTGAGATGTTTAATGGTATGGCTGCATTCACAAGGGTTAGCATGCCATGATGTGAAATAGCATGTAGGGCAATCCATTTGAAACAAACAAGTTAGTCGTTAGGTAAACATGTGAAGATGAAAGTCCAACAACTAGGGTTGGATTTAAGATTTGTATGATGTCTACATGTCTCGAGAGATGACCAAGTTACTGTGTGGTAATAAGCTAATAGTTTGAGGTGACATCTATGTGATTTCGAGGGTTTTGTTTGCCAATCCATTTGGAACAAACAGGTCGATTGCCATAATACTCGTGTGGTAATAGGCTTGGTTTAAAGTGTGGTTCATGTTTGCCAATCCAGTTGAAACAAACTAACCATAACTAAGATTTACCATACTGCTCAAGTGGAAATAAGTAAAAGGAATGCCATTTTGGCAAAAAAGGTGGTAAGTTTTCCAATCCAGTTGAAGCAAACTAATCATAAACAATGTTTACTGTATTATCCAGGTGGCAATAAGTAAGAGGAGTGCCATTTTGGAAAAGGACAGGTGGCAAGTTTGCCAATCTAGTTGAAGCAAACGAAACGAAAATGACCAAGGGGTTGTGTATTAACAAGTGGTATGTTTACCAATCCAGTTGAAGTAAACTAATCATAAACAATGTTTACTGTATTACCCAGATGGTAATAAGTAAAAGGAATGCCATTTTAGCGAAAAAGGTGGTAAGTTTGCCAATCCAGTTGAAGCAAACGAACCTATAAGCAATGTCTACTATACTGCCCAGGTGGTAATAAGTAAATGGATGTCATTTTGGTAAAAAGTGGTGAGTTTGCCAATCCAGTTGATACAAAGAAATCGAAAATGAATAATGGTCATCTATTATCCAAGCGATAACACATTTTAGCTTTGAGAGTTAATCACCAGGGGTTGCTCTCGGTGAGTCTGAGTTTGGGTAAAATAATGCGTTATACCCTACGGTTTGGAAATTCGTTATCGCAAGAGGTTCGGATGCAAAGGCACAGTCGAAGGTGACTCTAATCCTAGGCGACGTTGTCATGATGCATCTCCTACTTCTAGGTTCAAGTTCGGGTAGAACGAAGAGTTATACCCTAAGCTTAGAAGTCCATGACTCTAAGCGGACAAAGGTTTTAAGTTCTTAACAAGTATTATGGGTAATCCTAAACCTAGGTGATGCTATCTCAACGCGTCTTCCTAACTCTAGGTATACGATGTCAGGATAATGACATGTGTGTGTATAATTCATGTCTGCACAACAAATCGTGGGTTAGCATGATGCTTTTCGTAAAATAAATGTGGTGATGTGATGAACACATAGCACATAGCATATAACGTATCACTTCCAACCTTATGTCTCCCGCATATGAGGATTTTGGCTAGTCTCTATCCTATGTTTGGTTCATCTTGATACCATGAAGATACTAAGGTGCATACCTACAGGTAAATATAATGCATGGTCATTTGTGGGGTAACACTTTAGGGAAAATGCCAATGGGTTATTTACATGAGGCTTGTAAACGGGTTGTTGATGTAGAAGGTTCTTGTTGCACTAAGATACACTCAAAGCCTCTCCCTAAATAGGTGCGAACGAGGGAGGTACATGCGATATGGCAACAAGTGATCCACTCGCTAAGTTCCTTAGATCACCAAGGGTTCACGAAGTATACTTTCGTAAGCTTCTCGGTAAAATAGGGCACCCTAATCTTAAAGGCTAAGCAATCTAATGCATATACTTCAGAATGAATATGTCATAATTAAGGGAAAAATGGAATAATGTGATCAATAATTTTCAGCACTTATCCAAAATATAAACCTTTGAAAAACAAGATTTTAGAAAAGTCCCCAGCGGAGTGGCCACTGTGAGCGGATGACACAAAGCGGTGGGTCAAGAGTACGCGAGATGAGAGGCGAGGTCCACCAGGGTGTTTGAAAAAAGATGCGCGCCAGGTCAGGGGCCCGGGAAAAGGTTTGGAAAGAGAGGGTAAAAACATTTATTCAGATTGGTTTGAACCGGAATCCATCATCTCTTAGTGTGGAGTCACCACCTAGATTAGCTCTTTCCAGGAATTAGAGTCTTGTGAGGCTTAACGTCCTGGGGACGACCCACTAAGACACAGAGATTCGGGTTCGGGATAAGTTGCTTACTTCTTATTGAATCACATTATATTACATCTACAGAAAGCCACGTTCTCTTAATTGTGCATATTCGCACTTAAGTCGTTTTAAAAGTGTATGATTTAACGCGCATGTGGAAAGCAGTAAATCCATACATCAATCATTAAGTAAATGCTGAAAAGTAAATTAATAAATTACAAAACTCAGGGGATGCAACCACCCGCCTAATCTATTAATTATAATTCTCTTAAAAATACTTGCAATACCCGAAAGAAGATAAATCCCTAGGCATACATCTAGCTGCATCCATAAAGGTTAGCACAAGGTATATCACATATGTTCGATTTGATTTTAGCGAGGCCTGTGTGGCCTAATTAAAACGTTGTCGGTTTAAAGTTGTTAAAATGAAAAATGGTTCATTTTTATTTACACGTATGTGGGTCAATTTATTAGAGAAAATGACCGCATGGCAATGTGGTGAGGACTATTATCCAGGAACGCGTTTTAATCCCTTCATGTGGGTGAATTAAAAAAACATTTAGAAAGATAAATCTAGGCCGAACATGCATAACATAGCCATCGTCTGGGTTAACAACGGTAACGACGTCATTCATATCGTTACTGATTTCCTTGTGAAAGGTGATATCGATATGAGTGGCCCGAAGTACTTCTATTTGCTAATCCAAACTTTAATCAACATATTAATACATTAATAAATCATATATAAATCCTAAATAATTACAAATCAGAGGTTTGTTACCCCCAATGATGCATTTCCAAAGTCAGAAAAGTCCCAACGGGTCATTCCGAGCTTACATGAATCAAAATGGAGTGTAACAATGCAAAACTACATTCTACCAGGGCTAATATTGTTAACAGAATTAGGCAATATCATTAACGGTATCAGGGGATATCATTAACGATATCGAGTTTTTAGACCTGCATGAAAACACAGAAAACAGTAGAAAATAGTAAAAACAAGATCCAAAATTTCAAACGATCATAACTTTCGCTATACTTAATGGATTTTGATGATCTTTATCATTACAGAAAGCTCAGGATGTGTAGAATATGTCTAAGTAAAGAAAATACCAAAAAAGTTTTGAAATAATACTCAAAATTGGGGAAAACAGAATGGTGCGCAAAAACTGAAAAAACCGAAAACAAAACGAAACTTAAAAACAAACACCATATAAATGTAAGCACTAACTCTAGGAACTCATAGGCTTAACCCATAGCCATGAATCTAATTTTCTTGGTCCAAAAAAGTACTTAGAAAGTCCTCTCATTTCTTTGTTTTGGTTTTGCGGTTTTTGACAAAGATGGAGAGTAAAGATCTCCTCTTAACAGGAAGACTAGACTTCTGGGATATGACTTGTAGGAAGAGGAAGAGAGGAGGTAGGAGTCCTTCTTCCTTTAGATTTAGGCTTAAAAACAATTAAAAAACACTAACTTTTTGAATTTTCTGTTTTTGTTTGGTGAGCTCTCTATTCTTAGTTTCTATGCTTTGGTTGTTTCTTCCTTCCTGTCCATGCTGGATAAATCTGAGCTCCCCCTTTGCTACTACCATCTCCCCCTCTTCTTTTGCTATAAATTCAATCCCCTTATGGGGCTCCCTTCAATCCAAAAATTCCAAGTTGCTCTAGTGGTTCCACCCACTTGGTTTTATCTCTTCCATTATTTTCTTCCCCCTTTTCTTGACTTAGTGGGTTCAACATTATTTAGGGAGGCTACCATGTGAAGAATATCTGGAATTCGTGTGGAATGATGAGTTATTTTCATTAAAAAATGGAGAAATTGGCTTTTTGGTCTATCTGCTAATTCAATGTCGTTAACGATATTGGTAATGTCGTTAACGACATTAACAATGTCGTTAATGATATTTGTGTTGTTAATGATATTGTGATGTTTTTAATGATATTGCATGGTCAGACTGGGATTTCTTTTTGGGCTTGGGCTTTATTAAGGAAAGGAAGCCTAAAGAAACAAGGTAGATGATTTCTGGGTGATTTCAGGACCCAGCAAAATTTGAAATGCTAACAAGAGGAAAATTACAGCTTCATCATCGAACTCGCGAGTCGGGAGTAAAACTCCCGTGCTCACATCTACCATAGTCTTTATAAGTTCCAAAGCTATTATGGGAGATTTGTTGAAGAGGGCTCCTCCACTCATCGCATCTATGATTTCTTGTCTGGTTGGAAGTCCTTCATAAAAGATTTGGACTAGGCCTTGTGATGTGTAACCATGAGGAGGGTAGTAAGCGACAAGGTGCTGAAATCTCCCATAGAGTCATGGAGATTCTTGGTATCCTTCATCTACGCAAATCTACCTTCTTAATGTGGTGTCTCTCTTTCATGGAAAGAATTTTTCCAAAAGACTTTGGACATCTCTGCCCATATTGTGATTGATCTTGGTGCTAGATAGCAAAACTAATCTTTTGAGATATCTTCAAGAGAAAACAGGAAAGCTTTGAGCTTTACCAAGTTTAAAGAGACTCTTCATGGCTTCATCATAGCGCAAGTCATGTGGAATTGCTACAAGTATTTATATGGATCTTTAGTGGCTCTCTTGGTGAACTTGGGTAAGTTATGGATGAATCTAGACCTCATTTAAAAATTTTTGACTACAGTCTCCACCGGGTAGGTAATACACAGCGGCTGTTCATTCACCGCGATCTTTACAAGGTCCTTAGTTGACCACTCTACGTCAACCATGGTCACTATGGCTTCTTGAAGTATGATATCTGAGTTGGTCTTGTTGAATAGTTAGTCTATTAAAGCTGGATTATTGTTGTGTTCAATTAAAGTCTTTGTTAGATTTTATTGCCAACAACTAAGACGTTGACACTCTCTTTGTTAACGAGCTTACTTAGCTCAAGCTCAGTTAGATTTTACGATTTTCGGGTTAAAGAGAAATCTATTGCCACTGGTTGTGGCTCTAGTTATTCAATAAGAAAACAAGATCAAAAAGAACCATTCCTGAGTAATGACACAAAAATTTGATGGCTGTCGAGACCACCAAAAATATTCTCTTCACGAAAAGTAACTTAGCGGTAAACAGGGGTCTAATCCATAGGGAATGGTATATGCTAAGAAATTCCTAATTTGAATGACTAGAATTTCTGGATTGTTATTCTTTGAAAGAGTTTGCGAGATTGATAATTAAAGTATCGATTAAAAATAATTAAAAAGACTAACTCAACCAATATAAGGGAAAACCATGTATCAGAGTGTTCACTAGACAAGGGATAAATTGTACTGGGATTTAGGTTTAGTCAAACTAGTGCTCTGTACTGTACAATGTTAGCAACTCTTTCTTACTCCATATGGGAACTGTGCTTTGCACCTCAATCACCATCTTACTCACCATGACTCTTAACGTTGCGAGCTCACCGAAGAATAGCAATAAATATTAGAAAGCCTAAACCTTAATCGACAGGTAGTGAAACTCCCAACGGGAATGAGATTATTGTATCTCTAGTCTCAGTGGTGATAGAGAGTCTAATGTCACTTACTCCTTTTCAAGCATAACTATGGATGCAAAAGTCAAAGATAACAAATAAATCATAGAGACTTAGCTTATGGTTGATCAGACCACATGGAGATTATAGATTCAATAAAATGGGTACCGAGATCAACAAATAAGTCACCTTGTGGATTGTAGTATTCAAATTTAGTTCTCACACTAATCAAACATGGCATTGACCCTTGTTTGGTCAAGTCACTAAGAAATTATCTAAACACGATTAGAAATAAAATGCATAAAAGATAAAGAACTTAAATGTAAAATTGCAGATAATACTAAAGATCTTATGAATTGAATTGCAAAGGTTGAAATTAAACTAAACTGAATAGCATTTGGAAAATTAGAAGCAATTGAAATTGAACTAAAAGCAAGTAGAATTAAATTTAAAGGAATATGGAAAACTAAATATAAGATAATTCTAACTCTTAACTAAAATTGAACTAAATTTGAGTTGATCGAACTGGAATTTTCTTCTTGTGAGATTCGGCCTATAATTATGGTGGTTTAGCCAAATCTAGTGGCTTCCTAGTCTTTGTCTTTAATATTGTTTATCCTTCTTTGTCTTTATCCTTTATTCTTTCACATGGAGGTACAAATTGTGGAGTTTTATCCTTCCTTGAAGATAGAATTTATGAAGGAGAATAACTCTTTTCTTTGATCAATCTCCTCATGGATAGACTTTGCAGAACTGATGATTCCTACTAGATGTGTCTTTGATGTTCTAAAAGATTCTAGAATTTACATAAATCAACAGGACTCGCTACTACTCTTAGTAGACACACTAGGATCTTGGTGAAGTTCTTTATTTATTATTTTAATCAAATTTTCTCCAACCTAAAAATCCTGAAATGATAGAAAATCAATAGTAACAAAGCCCATAAAGATGAAAACAAGATCATAGATGTAGAATTAAGCATAAAAATATGTTGGATTTACAACCTATCAATAGAATAATGAAATAAATGGTTAATTCTATGTTATTTTATTCATAAATGAGTGAAGGTTTCTGGGATGGGGCTACACATATTGTTGAACCCAAGTTAATAGTACTTAGAGTTTTTGAAATTAAAAATTACTTAGGATAGTGAAATTAATTAGGTACTAAGTAGACTCTTTATTGGTGAAATTTTACTGGAGTTTATTTTAAGGAAAATAACTAAGTTATACTGAATCTTAATTAAGTTACGTCTTATAGAAGGATAAGTTGAATGGTTGTGTACTATATAGTTTATGTAATATAACTCAAATTGATCTAAGTATCTGTTATTTTGATAAAACTTGAGTAACTTGAGACCCTTAGTTTTATTGTGACACTTGTGTGTTTAACTGTTTCTATGAAGACAGAATATTCCATTTGATGATTTTCAGGCAAAAAGCAGCGAAATCAAAATTGATATTCATGTGGTCCTCACAACCAAAAAATGTCAATATGGAATGTTGAAGGTACCTCACCAACTTATAAGATAGTCTCCACATAATTCCGCAATGTTAACAAAGAAACCAACTGCAATCTTCCATGTTGCATCACATGCCTCTCTTTCAAACAGATTTGCTTGAAAAAATGAGTTATTGATGAATTGAAGATGAACAGCATAATCTCGGACATTAACATTCAAAATCAATTTCTCTAAACGTCTTAGAATTTGTTTGAAATGGACATATTTGAAAGTTGTGAAGAGAAGATATTTTAAAGAATAAGTCTAAATGAGAAGTTTGCAATGGCTACTTCCAGCTTCTATGAGCCTTGAGTAGAGGTTACAACTTGGTGAATCACCTTGAATTTCTCAAAAGTTGAATCTCTACTAAAGTAATCCCAACATTTAGAAATTCCATCTCAAGCAACAAAAAAAGCCAACAAGTTTCCAGTTAGTTTGTTAGAGAAAAATTATATTAACTTAGAATCGTATCTAAGCTATTACTTTGTAAAGGGTTCAATGATTTTTTAAGTTGAAATCATATGTTCTTAAATTATTCTAAATATGTGAGTGAGTCAATTTGGGAAGGGTACCTAAACTGAGTATTAAGCGGCAGTTAGAAAGGAGGAAACTTTCTATAATCGTCTACCCACTATAAAGGCTTCTTTGCCTATGGAAGGAAAGAAATCACTGATGAATTAAAGCTTATGAAGGAATAGGGGGATTGGAGGTAGGCTAGGGGTCGAACCAGGATAAAACCTCAAGTGTACTTTTTCTTTAATATCTTTTATTTCCTTAATAGTTTTGTGCTCATACATCATCTCTCATTTTCTCATAATTGCATGAAAATCATCCTAAGTTGAATAAGATTACTCAACATAGCTTGAAAGTAAACTAAGTCATCTCTAGCTGAGTAGTTTGCAATTTTTGAACCAAAAGTGCATTCAGTTTAAGTCAGTCAACATGCTCATTAAAATAATGTTGCAATAATTTTTTGAATCTGTAGAAGAACAAGTTAATCTACATTCACCCCTCTTAACATGATTATTAAGGCAAAAGCGGAGCAACAAGTGGTATCAGAGCAAGTGCTCAACTTATGGACTCATTGTATAGAGTTGAAAATCTGATGTCTTTCAGTAATCACTCTTTCAATTCTAGCCATGAACAGACTACACTTCTTAAAGAAGGAATTTCTATTACCAGGTGTGAGCACGGGATTTTTACACCCGACTCGCGAGTTTGATGATGAAGCTATGATATTTTTCCTTTGCTAGTCATCCAATTTGACAGGGTCTCGGAGGTCCTCGGGAGGAGCGTTCCTTGTTTCTTACGAACTTTAAATATTTTCTACATCACCTCATTAGTAAACAAGTCCAATTTGAACCAAAATCAGACCAGAAATCCGACATGGACACCGATGTTACTAACATCGATACCGATATCATCTTTACATATAGACCAAAAAATGCAGTTTCTGCATTAGTTGGGTCAAAAAAACCCAACTTTAACCCATAATTAAAGGATAAAAAAAAAGGTTAGTGGAAAAAAAAAGATAGGTGAGCTAACTTGGACTTTTGGATTGAAGGGAGCCCATAAGGGCTAAAAATTCAGCAAACAAAAAAGAGGGGGGAACGTGAATTAATGGGAAAGACATGGGAAGAAAACTAATGAGTGGAAGAAACTCATTAAAATGAAGTAAGAGATAGATTAGAGAGATTTTTTTAAAAAAAAAAGTGTTCTTGAGTATTCTTCATCAAAACACTAACTTTCACCCCCCAAAACTTATGATTTCGGGTTTGTTAGACCAAATACTTGAGGTTTAGACTTGAATAGAGAGTCTACAACATTCTATCACTCACTAAAAGGTTACTACGCCTTCTAAAACATCTACTTTGGCAAGGAATGGATCCCTTCTAAAGAATTTCAATAAATCGTCAACCGACAACCAAAAACAACCAAAAAGAAACGAGGAGCGCTTCCCGAAGGACTTCATGGACCTTGAAGAACCTGGATTCATGAATACGGGGTAAGCCTCTGAGTTCCTAGAGTTTGTGCTTACGTTTATATACTTTTATTTTTGAAGTTTCGTTTTGTTTTCGGTTTTCTTTCGTTTTTGCGCACCATTCTGTTTCCTGCAATTTTCTGTATGATCTTAAATCTTTTTTGCTATTTTATTTCCAATAAAATATTCTACACATCCTGAGATTTCCGGAATGATAAAGATCATTCAAATCGGTTAAGTATAGTGAAAGTTATGAATTTTCAAAGTTTTGTACAAATTTGTTAAGGTTTTCTGGGCAGAATGTTACTATTTTCAGTTCTGGGTTTGCCGAAGATTTTTATTGCATGATTAGTTATTTTTATTAGATTCCTTATATTATGAGGTTTCCAGAATGTGAAGATCACTTAAAACGGATAAGTAGAAATAAAGTAATGATTTTTCGAAGTTATGTAAAATAACGGTTCACGGTTTTGGACAATGTGGACTGTTTGATTTTTTTTCTGTATAAAGCTGTCTTTAAAACATGATTTTTTCACATTCATTGTGTTAAAAACATCATGATCTTTCCAAAATGATGAGAATCATTTTAATCCGATAATCGTTGTGAAAGTTATGATCATTTGAAGTTTCAGATGTTTCTACTGCGGTTTCTTCTGTTTTCTGTGTTTTCTACAGGTCTGGAGACGTAACGTCGGTACCGACCTTACAACGTCGGTACCGACTTTGCTTTTGGTAGAATTCGGCTTCACTCCATTTTGCTCCATTTTGAATCGTTTAAAGTCCGGAATGACCCGCTGAGACCCTTCTGAATCTGGAAATGTATCATTAGGGGTAACAAACCTCTAAATTGTAATTGTTTAGATATATGTGTGATTTATTAATGTGCATGCTCGACCTAGATTTACATTTCTAAATGTCATTTTAGGTTACCACACGAAGGGAATAAAACGTATTCCTGGAAAAAAGTCCTCACCAATTTTCCATGCGATCATTTTCACTGATAAAATCGACCAACATACGCGTAAATAAAAATGAACCATTTTCATTCAAAACAACAAATTTAAATCGCCGATGTTTTAATTAGGGCACACTGGCCTTGCTAAAACCAAATCGAACATATGTGTCATATCTCATGCTAACCTTTGTGGATGCAGGTTAGATGTATACCTAGGATTTACTTTCCTTTGGGTATTGCGAGTATTTGTACGAGAATTGTAATTAATAGATTAGGCGGGTGGTTGCAACCCCCGAGTCTTGTAATTTATTAATTTACTTTTCTGTATTTACTTAATGCTTGACGTATGGATTTACTACTTTCCATATGCGCATTAAATCATGCATTCAACCTCAAAACGACTTAAGTGCAAATATGCGTAATTAAGAGAATATGGTTTTCTGTAGATGTAATATAATGTCATCCAATAAGAAATAAGCAACTTATCCCGAACCCGAATCTCTGTGTCTTGTTGGGCCGTCCCACGGACGTTAAGCCTCACAGGACTCTAATTCCTGGAAAGAGCTAATCCAGGTGGTGACTCCACAACAAGAGACGGCGGATTCGGGTTCGAACCTATCTGAATAAACATTTTCACTCTCTCTTAAACCTTTTCCCGGGTCTCCGACCTAGCGCAAACCATTTTCCAAACACCTCGGTGGACCGCGCCTCTCATGTCACGTACTATCGGCCCACCGCTCTGTGTCGTCCGCTCATAGTGGCGACTCTATTGGGGATCTTTTCTAAAAACTTATTTTTTAAAAGGTTTTAGACTTTGGATAAGTGCCGAAAATTATTGATCACATTATTCCGTTTTCTCTTAGTTATGATATATTCATAATTTCACATTGCAATAGATGTCTTAGCCTTTAAGATTAGGTTGCCCAATTTTGACCGAGAAGCTTACGAAAGTATACTTCGTGACCCCTGGTGATCGAAGGAACCTAGCGGGTGGATCACTTGTTGCCATATCGCATGTACCTCCCTCGTTAAAGGCTTGGAGTGTATCTCAGTGCAACAAGAACCTTCTACATCAACAACCATTGACCAAACCTCATGTAAATAAACCAT
>CATIWQ010182337.1:0-16761 GCA_949673415.1 Euphorbia schlechtendalii | reverse complement strand
TTTTTTTTGCTTCGGGGGTATTTTTGTCTTTTGAACGGGCGACGCGAAGTAAAAACGGGCGACGCGTAGTAACTCCATTTTTAAAATTTAAATTTTAACCAACAGGGAGTATTAGAGTCTAATACATCTATAAAAGCTTCTTCGATAGATAGTCTATTCCATTACTAGACTTGACACATATGCAAAGATAAACAATTAACTAAAAAATGGCTCTACACTAGCTCTTTCGTTATCTTTATCCGATATGATGTGATAGAATAAATATTGAATATCGTCTATGTAAAAAATCAAATGGAATGTCAGCTCGTCCAATTAATTAATATTTTCATATTGAACATTGAAATACTTTATTTGGTTTGTAGTTAAGTCATTTTTTATTATTTAACTATACATTTCTAAATGAAATAGACAATCTAATGTGATAATCATTCTAAAAGACATTATCTATTTTTAAAACAATTAACATATCATCGATGTGGGTTTCTATTCCTCATATCTCATAATCCAAGAATTCACTATCTATTAAAGATGTTCTAATATCTCATAATCCAAGAATTCACTATCTATTAAAGATGTTCTAATATGTACTCCCGATTGGTTAACAATTAATTTTTTTTTAAATAATTTAGAAAATGGACAACGATTTTATATAAGAATTTCTTTTTTTCTTATTGTTTTCTTAAGCTAAAAAATTAAAGGCCACGGAATTCAGATATTTGTGTGAAGAAAATATAATTTCATTATCATATGCACAAGCTTGTGGTGATAAATGAAATCTAGATCAATATTTTTTTTGTAGTAATGAATTAGAATATGGTATCAGATGGACCCATGCTATTAATTGAGAAAGACTAAATAGACCCATGCTCAATCACTAACACAGTCACGGAAGAGAATCCTCAAATTGTGTGTCAAATCAATAAATTTTGTCACGGTTTAATAAAAAAATTACTCCACTAGAGTAGAGTAGACCTATTCACGGCGGGGCAGACCCGAGCCTTCTTCAGCAGGCCGGATTTGAACATTCATTTTTTAAAAAATCCCGGTCCGAGTCCGAGAACCTATCAAAGTCCGAAGTTTTATGGGTCGAACTTAGTTTTTATATATAGTCAAGCTCGGCCGATGAATTATTTTATTTATTTATTATATATTTATACATTAAATTTATATTTATATTAAGACTTTGTATTTATCATGTTAAATTTTTATACTCAATTACAATAAATGTTACTAAATATTAAAAATTTAAACATATTTTAATTTATTTTATATTTTTTCTATTTAGTTTAATAAAAAAATTTTAAAAAAAATATTCACAGGCTTGGGCCGGGCTTGAGAGTGACCTTGTAAGCTTAGTTCGAGCCCGAAATTCTAAAGTACAAGCTTGGGCCAGGTTTGGTTTCACATATTTAATCAAAGACCCGTCAAGCTTGGCCCGACCTGCCCGACGAACAGGTCTAGATTAGAGTAAGCTAGAAATTGATATTGGTAAGTATTAAGTAAGTACCGGGATCATTCCGAGAATTTTCGGAATCTTAAACACTAATAGAAAAATAGGCCTTTATAAAATAAAAGTTTGTAAAACATTAACAATATTAATATTTCATTAACGACAAATACATATTTTATTATATTATCAAAATTACCCCTAAAATATTTAGCATTTTTTTAAGCTAGTTCAGCAACCAAATCTTCACCATGAACTTTATTGAAAATCTCATTTTCAATTGCTACCAATAGTAAAGAACTATTGAGCAACTTCAATTTTAGATTTTTTTTTTATCAATTGCAGCAACTGTTACTCAAGTAGTTAACACTATTCTATATGAAACAATAGCATTTGGAAAATTATCACTACCCTTTAAAAATATATAATACTAAAAGTTTCAACTTCTCTTTTTGGAAAAATCGTTCAAACTTTTTTTTGTTACTACAATAAAGTAAATCCAACTCTATAGTCAGCACCAGTGTAGTGCTAGGAGCTAATCGGATGACCAGAGCTTCCAGATATCTAAACGAGCATTAATCGAGGTCTACACAGAACTTAGGCACTAATCACTGGGGTTTAAGTGCTAAGCGCAATCGGGTAATGATCCTCAAAATAGTGCATAGGTGGACTTAGGTGTGGATTTTTAAAACAATGGTAATCACAAATCGACAAGAGAATGAGAGAATGGAGAAATAAAATATTAAAAATTGAGGTTTAAAAAATGAATGAGCCAGTAAATAATGAAAGAATTACATATAACAAAATTCATGATTTATGATATAAGGTAAATCTAACGTTGATAAAATTATAAAATCAGGTTAATATATATTTTTTTTTAAAATATTGACTTACAGACATTAATTTTTTCATCACGGGGTGATCCTGAATGAGTAGGTGATATTTTTAAATCATATCCGCATCTAGACTAATCCTCGATCTCCAATTTAAGATTACCACGTAAGATAAAATGATTAACCTCAAAATTTAAGGTTGCTCCATACACCTTTCCCATAATTTAATCCATGACATATACTTAAAATGGATTAATCTCTACCACTACATTTTACCGTTGGAATTACAAATAGTAAGTTTTTTAATCAATGAAAAGTAAGGAAAAGCAACTAAATATTTTAATCAGGCCCTGCTTTAATTAAGGGAAATACAAAAAAAAATGCTAATGATTAGCATAAATAATTAATTCTTTTCCTATTATTTAATTTAATTATCAAAAATATATTATCAAAATTTTGAATTTACATTTCTATCATCATTTAATTATCTTTTTATTACCTAGTCGGATTTTATAGTTATCTTATAGTTATTTTAAATCAACTTAATTTTGTTATATTTTTTCCATGATATTATTTTACTTTATTTATAGTATTTATAATTAATGTAATCATGCTATATTTATGTGAATTTATTTATTATTTGAGTTTTAAATTTATTTTTGATATAACTAAATCGCATTTTATAGTTATTTTATAGTTACCTCATAGTTTACTTATAGAAATATTCAATATAACAAAATCACTTTTTATAGTTATCTTATAGTTAATTCAAATTGATGTAATTATATTATATTTTTGTTATAGTTTACTTGTAATGTGTCAAATTGATATAGTTATGTTATATTTATATGTATTTAATTAAATATGTATTTTAAACATGTGACAACTATAAAAGAACTATAAAATAAATACGTATCCGTAAAAAAGTTCGAAAAAAGTATAGCATCATGGATCTTATTTTGAAGGGAAGCATAAAGATGGAGAAAATATTCTAAAGCGGCATGTTGAAAAAATAAATAGTTTGTAAGATAAATAAAAAATAAGAATGTAAAATTAAAAAATAAGAATGTAAAATTAAAAAAAAAAAAAGAGAAATGCAAAAATGTAAATAAGAATTATTTTTGAATGTAAAGATCTGAATGAACGATGAAAAAAACATATAAGAAATTAGGAACCCTGAGCAGTCAATCATTGATAGGTAGAATTTATGTCATTAAAAGCTTGACTTAATCGGGTACAAAGTAAGTGTGTTTAAGCAGATTTTATGAGGTTTTCATGAATTTCAGGTAATCTGTCTGGAGAAGGAGACCTTCTATGCTGAGTTGGAAAGTGGCGAAAAGAGCATTTTTTATTGATGACGGTAGCAGCTAGAGTGAAGGGAAGCTAATTGATGACGTCACCAAATTGAGAGGGAGGAATTAGTCGGGAAAAAAATGAGACTTTTTCACTTTAATTAACTTAGTTTATGTTTTAGTTACCTTTATAAGCAAGTGGTATAATTTTAATATCTATAAGGGATAATATCTAGATATTTTGTAGCTTTGTGTGGCTAAGATTAATTGACCCTTATGAATTGGTGATGCCATGTTTGCCCAAAAACCAAAGTGGTGGGAAATTAAGGGGATATCCCTTAAAGAACAACTATCATCATTTTTGTTCATAATCTATCATATATCCAAGTTTCCTTTTACTCTCATTCTCCGCCATTTTCATTTCTCTTTAAGCTTTCTTCATTTATGAGTTTGGTGGAGTCATTATTGGAGATCCTTGAGTAGTCCACCATCAAGGGAAGTCTGCCCTATAAAAGGTAGTCTAAAGAGATCTACCCCCTGCTGTAATGTATCTTTTCCTTTGCTTGGCTTGAATATTTGTGTGAATGAATGCTTTATTACTTACATGAATCTTAATCACATTCATGCTTAGTGTTGAGTAGTAAGGACCGAAAGGTGATCTGTTTAACACAGAAGACCTTCACACACATACACTTCATGAGATCGAAAGATAAATGTTTGTATGCCTAGGGTTTCACTTTGATGAATGCTTAATCAATCTTAATACTGCTTTGTTATTCATGTGAATGACTGAAATGTGAAATGTGTATGGCTTAGTAAGAAATTAAACTAGCTTAGTAGACTGTTTAGGGAATTTAGGTTAAGAGACCTTGGAATTAGAGCAAGGTGTTCTACTGAAAACTAGGGAAGATTATCTTAGATTGTTCTTTGGATGGACTGAACTTGAATTCTTTAATTGTCAACTTAAACAACATTTTAATTCTGTTTTTATTATTATTGCAATTATCTTTGACATTCAACAACAATCTCCTTTCAAGAAATCACCTTTTATTCTACCACTAACCCATTTATCATGATAAGCGTAGACTTGACATAAAGAGCTACTTGTAGGATACGATACACTTGTTTGCCGCTTTTACAAATTGACACCAGTATACTTGTTAGGTGTGTCACTAAAATGTGCAACATTCATCATGACCGCTTAGCACCGTAGAATTTTATTTCATGTCACCCATAAAAGTTACTTTACGCTTTAATTAATAAAGAGATGTAAGTGGGCCTTTTTCTTCTTCCTTCAATCACATTTCTCATTCATCTGGAACTCATAGAGCACCGTATTCATATCTAGTTTTTTAAAATTATTTTGGGGCCTCTAAGAAATTGGGAGCCCTGAGAAGTCACTCACCATGGCCGCTTAGCACCGTACAATTTTATTTCATGTCACCCATCAAAGTTACTTTACTATCCTAAAAAACAAGTCAAAATAATTTTCGCCTGCTCCTATGAATTGGCGGGTTGCCCGCCCAGTGGTATGGGTGGTCAATACTTAAGCACAAGCGGGGCATTGGATGAGCGGTTATATGTTGACCGCACAGGCGCACATACCACTGAACGAGCGAAATTTGTACCGCTACATCGTAATCCATTTTTCTTTAATGTTTCATTCTAATCTAAAATTTGTAATGATTATCGACTTTTTGTATATTTATCCATCCATTGGTCTGCTTTAAACATGGTTTTTTTTTAAATAATACATTTCACATTAATTATTTCAGCGAAGCATAAACACGAAATAACTCCAAACTCAACTTGTAATTTCTTTTAATAAATAACTAAATTGACTCTGTATAATAACGCTGCCACTCAATTAGTTATTCATACCATGCAAGTTTAATTTCAACTTAATCATTTTTTGGAATACAAGACGAGTATTTATACATTTGAAAAATTGACATGAAATTTTGTTTAATGAAATTGAAGATAACAGAGTCATGGATCAGACATCCCAACTAGGTTGACATCCTCGATCAAACCACATTCAACAACACACAAAGTAGCAATCCCAAGAAGAGACATCTTTCTACGAACTGTACTACCAAAGGTTTCTTTCATGTCCAAATCAACACCCTTCTCTAATTCCCAATTTAGCCAATGCTACTTCAACTGTGTTGTAATTTTATTAAGTAACTTGCAAATTTCAGCCTAAAGTGGACAAGAATACTCTTTTTTATAACATAATTATAAATTGAAAATAATTTTTTTGTTAACTTTTGAAACCACAAGTACCTTTTTGTAAAAAAAGATTCAACAAAAAAACTTTTTACAAAACGATCAAATCACAAAATATGTTTTTAAAGTTAACCTTAAAAATTTTGGTTCGGTGTCAGCACTTTTCCGTAGAATGTTGATAAAAAGTCATATTTTATTCATGCATACATCTAATAACACATTTATAAGTCATAAAAAGTGAATCTAGAATTGAAATGTGGGAGTTGCATTGGGGAGATATAAATTATCTTTAAATCCTTGAAGTTTTATTCAAAGATTCACATGGACCATACTAAACACTCTCCCTCTGTCATTATCTTCGGTTCCTCTTAGGTATCTCCTACCTTACACCTTCAATTTTCACTTCAAATTTTATTTTACTCTATAATTTAAAATTGTTAAAGTGTTTTTTTTCCAATCTTGCACTTCAATTTTCACTTCAAATTTTAAAACCACAACTATAAAAATAATAATAATTTTTTTAAAAAAATAAGTTTTTTTATAAATAAAAGAACATTAACATTCGAAATACATTATCAAAGTAAAAGAAATTTAAAAAAATTAAAAATAATAATAAATAAAAAAATAAATTTTTTGAAGTTGTGAACAGTTGAAGTGGCACTGTTCAAACTTTAAAATTCGAAGTTGGAAATGCAGTGGGGTTGTAAGAGCAAGTCCAACAATTTTCCCTATTTTCTATTCCTCAAATCCCATTTTGCAGGATCTACCGTGTTTTTTCTCCAATAATTTTCCCCATTTTCCATTCCTCAAATAAAATTAACTTTATAATAATAATATTTTATTATTAAACCACCAAAAAATAACAAAACAAAAACTAAGAACAATAAAAAAAAGTAATATTATTTATTCAATTCCACGAAAAGTAATAATATTTTATTCAATTGCCCGAAATTGGAAATGAATCATTCCCCATATTTGGGAATCTCATTTCGAGGATATACCATATGAGGAATAGTTGGACTTAACCATTTCCTATATTCATTCCCCATTTTGACAAATTCCACAAAATGGGGGAACCATTGGAGTTGCTTAAACCCCACTTTTGAAGTGGGGTCAGATATGTCCTTGCTCCTTCACCGATGCTTCTGGTAGCCATCCTCCCCCCGGTGCTTCTCTTGGTCACGACCGTCGTCCTTTCCACCTTCTCACCATCCTCATGCTCACCAAACAATCTCTCCATCTCGCCTTTTTTCGCCATTGTCTGTTCCACCTTGACATCATTCACCAGTGTTCCCTTGGTCGCCTCCGCCGTCCTCTTCCACCGATGATATAAGTTAGAACCATGGAACTTCTTTATTGCAAGATTGATTTGCTTCACTTAATTCTCTTGTGGTTCACACTTGGATTTAATCCCTTTGTTATATGGTTGTCATACTTGCTATTTTCAGATACCTGTTATTGTTAGATGATCAGATTTGTTATTTTCTTGGGATGTGTTAGATTTTACTTTGCATCCTTTTTGGCATGTTGTAGAAATGAGATTTTAAATTATTGTTCTTTTTTTTCCTTGCTAAGTGCCAACAACCCTAAATTTTTTTCTCTTATTCATGTTGCTGGAGTCCAAATACTGAATTTCACGGCACTTCTATTCTTGTATACTGAACTTTTTATATATACCTAATACACATTTTCATTCATTTTAGTAATGCTAAATGTACATATAATACAATAAAAGTGTACATTTACAGGAATATCTTGTACTTGTATTTAACATTTACATTCGATGAAATTTACGAGCTGCCAATAGATTCTAAAAGCTTGTTTATTTTACTACTTGCTTCATGTTGCAGAACATCGGCAGACTTATTCAAGACAGTCTTTCTCTTCCTTATAGGCTAGCATACAATTAATATTTGATATCTCTATTCGGAAAAAGATTAATTTATAATTCTTTCTTAAGTCACATACTTGGTTACATGCCTATTTGTGGATCATAATCTTGACAAACAACAACTTGGTGTAGGACTTGAGCTTACTAGAAGGGTTCCGAATATTTGGCAGAATACTTCTCTGCTTCTGTAAGTTTTTCTCCTCTAGTATTTATGTTATTATGCTGTTTACTCAAGTTAATCTTATTATTAAGGTTTGATATAGTAAACATGATCCTGCAACTATTTGAGTAAATTACTCTTTTCATTTAAAAGTCAGTTAGCTTAGCTATTTATATTACAATTATAAGAGCACGTGGTATTGATCCCACCAGATTAAGTTAATATTCTTTGTACTCTTTGTATTATCAGGCTTTATATCCTTTGCCAAATGTTGTCTGATTTATTTCTCATGGATTGCCTTGTGCGGTTCGAATGCTTAAGGAACTGGTGGAGCCGAAACGATAGCATTATTAGTTTATGTTTCGTAGAGTCAACAGAACCTTCTTATCAGCGATTGAGCCCAAAATGCAAGAATCAAGCTACTTATTGAGCTATGTGACTATGTCCTTTATTTAGAGGTATTATTACAATAAAAGAGCAACCAATAAATGGCTCATATTGTTGCTTGAGGGAAAAATCGTTTCAGGATTTGCAATGCATCTCCTGCGGACAAAATCCTTATTTTTTGTTGGAGAATTTTTATCAACCACCAAAATCTTTTCTGGAGATGCATTTGTTGGAAAAAATTTTATTCACCTTATTTTCTTATGTCTTATATAATTTTGCATATTTCTTAAATGAGATTTATACCATCGACCTCAACTAATCAGGTTGTCACTTGGTCAATATCTATGGATAGCCAGCCTTAACAAGAAGAATAAGGAGTAGAAATGGAGTCAGACTGAACAAGAAGTATAAGTGAGGTTTATGGATTTCTATCTTTTTATTGGACGGAGAGGAAAGGTCTCTAGGAATATTTTCCATCTATTTTCTTCTAGTTAAGGAAGTTGAATAAGAAAATAGTTGTTGATGTTGGTTCATTATCTTATAACATTACATAATTATATTGATAATAATAACAACAATAATATTAAGAATGGACTCTTGTTTTGACTAATTGCCTATAAACGCATTTAAACTCCTATACTTCTTTTACTGTGACTCTAAACCATTGTGAAATTGATATCCACCTTGGTTTGTTATGAGAGTAAATGATGGCCTTGTTTCTGTGTTTATTGACAGGTATTAAGGCACTGAAGTCTAACTCATTCGGCGATCAATATGTAGATTTCACTAGTAACAGTTTATGTAGTACAATGGTTTGTATACTTTTTACAGGTGTTTTAATGAAATTGGGTAAGACACGTATCTGAGATATGATGCATGGATGCCATATCCTTCAACGTGGAAAGCCTCTACCAGCTTTTCAAGCAGCAGCTTCTCCATACATGGGTGACAACATATTCGAGGTCAGTTTTTTAAGATTTTTCTGTCTCTCATGTTAATTAATTTTTAAGCCCATATCTTGATCTTCTTTTCAACTTGTTACACCCTCTTGACAGGTACAATAACGGTAAATTTTATAACTTAATAATTCACTAAATTTCACATTAATACTTAAATAAATTCACTCTCAATATTCATATACAAAAACTCCAAAACTTTAATATACATAAATACATTCCAATAGTTATAATTCCAAATATTATCAAAATGCAAGTCATTCTCCTCACACTATCTAGTACATGCAATTAATTTACAAACCATAATGTTACATGAAAAGACAATTCCACATTGAGTTTTTTCCTTATATGCTCTTCAAGCTGATCCACTTATACCATTTCGTTCCATACTGTCTATAAAATTCAGAATCAAAGTGTAGAAAACAACAACACTCTACGCAATTTGCTTAGTGATAGTGTAAACTAATTTCGATTTCATAAAATTAAAACATAAAAATTCATTTATTTATACTTAATAAAAATTATAAAAACATAATTTAAAATCAAATGTATGAAATTCAATAATACACATTTTAACAATTAATTTCGTCTTTCAACTTACTTAAAACAATAACACATCAGCTATCAAATGCCCGAAGTAACCTAAGCAGCAGTTACAGTATTAGATACGTGGGCGACACTAAGCTCGGACCCGAAGCTCCTTATATTGTCACAAGGCCTGAAACCAAAGCTCCCAAAATAATTTTCATAATATCAATATCAATATTAGAATATTGGCATAAAGCCTCGGAGAAAAAGCTCCAATTGTTTGTACAGAAAAGCTCTAATTGTTTGTACAGTGATGTACCCCCCTTATTGGAGTTAATCTACCAGGATTTGTTTTCTACTCATTTACTAAGGGCGATACTCAAATTGAAACCTTATAAATTCCAGTATAAATCATCAAACATAAATCAACACAAATCTAGTAATTAAGGAACACAATTTCTTATATTTTACTCAATAAATTTTTTTAAACACATTAAAATTATCATTCATGTTTTTCAGAAAATTTCCAGATTTTGCCCATGTTTTGTTATGATGTTTTCTCTTGTTATATAGCTCTGATTTGAATGATTCATGATTCTATGGATATCTGCAAAAAGCGAACTAATGCTTAGAAGGAAAATAATCGATTTTCGTTTGTTTTCTATGTTAAATTTTTGTTTGAAGTTGAGTTATGAACTATTCTTGGAAATTTCCTGTTTGTATACTATAAGTATTTTGATCATAACTTGAGCTACATAACTTAGATTTCTATGAATTTTGTGCCATTGGAAACCCGAGACATCTGGTTAGTTATGTTTAGAATTAATTTTTTCTATTTGAAGATGTTTCAATGGAGAAAAATGCAGGGGAAGTTAAGTCATGAAATCTAGAAATTTCTGAAAAACATGAATGATAATTTTTATGTGTTTAAATGAATCTATTGAGTGAAATTTAAGAAATTGTGTTCTTTAATCATTGGATTCGTGTTGATTAATGGTTGATGGTTTATAAGACAATTTATAAGATTTTAATTTGATTATTACCCTTAGTAAACGTGTAGAAAATAAGTCTAGGTAAATTGGCGCCAATAAAGGGAGTACAACATTGTACAAAAAATTGGAGTTCTGTTTCTGTGGCTTTGTGTTGATATTCTAATATTGATATTGATATTGTGAATACTGATTTCAGGAGCATCAGCTTCGGGCTTGGTACTGCCCCCGTATCCAATACTATTAGTTGCTTAGTTTACTTCGGGCTATTGATAGTTGATGTGTTATTATTTTAAGTAAGTTGAAAGACAAAATTTATTTGTTAAGATGTGAATTATTGAATTTCATACATTTGATTTAAATTATGTTTTATGATTTTTATCAAGTATAAATAAATGAATTTTTACGTTTTAATTTTATGAAATCGAAATTAGTGTACACTATCACAAAACAAATTGCGTAGCGTGTAGTTTTTTTTCTACACACAAATTTTGAAATTTTATAGATAACCAAGATTGAAATGCTATAAGTGGAGTAGCTTGAAGAGCTTATAAGGAAAAGATTTTAGGTGGATTTTTATTTTCATGTAACATTATGGTTTGTAAAATAATGGCATGCACTAGATAGTGTGAGGAGAGTGACTTGCATTTTGATAATATTTAGAGTTATAACTACAGGTATGTAATTACATATATCAAAATTCTGGAGTTTTTGTATATAAATATTGATAGTGAATTTGTTTAAGTATTAATGTGAAAATTAGTGAACTAATAAGTTATAGAATTCGCAGTTACTATTTCACTCATCGTCTAGGGGGGGTGTTACATTTGGTGGTATCAGAGTGAGGTTTAGACGATTTTAGGATTAGTATGTATATGCCATTTAGGAATGAATATGAAATGTAAGTTATTTATCCACTTTGGTCTAATTTTCAAGGAATAAAATATGGCTGATGAAAGGATTGTAATTGTAGAAGGGGATGTACATCATGTAGGGCAATGATAAGGAGGAACAAGGGCACGAACTTCCACAATAACAAAATAAACCTGAGATGCCTACTGCTACACAGGCTAACTTACTTCAACATATGACTACTAAAGTAATTATGCAAAACCTGAGGAATAAACCCTGAAATCCTCCATCACAAAGAGAAAGAAGAGATGATCAAACCCTTCTTGAAAGAATAAAAAACTTTTCTATTAGGGATTTTAAGGATGAAGTAGTTGAGCCTACGACTGCTGAATAATGGTTTGATCATACTAAATGGTGTATGAACATGCTTCACTTTACAAATGAAGGGAGAATAAACTGTATGCCAAGTTTAGCAAGTGACAGTTTTGGCTTAAAGAAGTTTCTTTTCTTAGACATGTTATTCAGAAGAAGGAATTAAAGAGATCCTAAAAAGATAGAAGTATATCTTGAATGGAAACCACCGAAGAACCTTACAAAAGTTTATAGTTTTCTAGGATTAGCTTGGGTATTACAGGAGATTTGTAAAAGGATTTTCAGTCATCATTGTCCCATTGAAAAAGTTACTTCAGAAGAATGCAAAGTTTCAGTGGAATGATAAATGTCAAGCAGCTCTTGATAAATAAAGACAATGTTGATTGAAGCACCAATACTTGCACAACCAGAGCTAGGAAAAGATAATACAATCTATAGTGATGTATCACATAATGATCTTGGATATGTGTCTTGATGCAAGAAGTGAAAGTGATTGCTTATGCTTCTAGACAATTAAAGAATTATGAAAAGAATTATCCGACTCATGATTTGGAGATGCCTACAATTATCCTTGCTTTTGAAAATTTAGCTGCACTATCTTTATGGGGAAAAGTGTTATATTTATACATATCACAAGAGTTTAAAGTATTTACCAACTCAGAAGGAATTGAACTTAAGGCAACGACGATGGATGAAATTCATTAAAGATTAAGATTATGTCATTGATTACCGTCCAAAGAAGGCTAATGTTGTAGCAAATACTCTTAGCAAGAATACAATGATGGCGCTTAAGGTTATGAATACGTGATTAACTTTTACAAATGATGGAGCCGTAGTTGTAGAATTGATAGTCCAACCAACCTTACTACAATACATCAAGGAAGCACAAAATGAACAATGAACTTAAAGTCATTCGAGCAAGAACACAAGTTGGAATTGAAGTAGATTACACGATACAGGGAGATAAGTGCTTATACTTCAAAGAAAGGCGATGTGTTCTCAATAATATGGAGTAAAAGGAAAAAGATCTTGACTGAGGAACACAGTAGTCCTTATATGATGCACCCAGGAGCAAACAAGATGTATCAAGATTTAAAGAGGCATTACGGTGGAATGGAATGAAAAAGGATATAACCAATCATGTTGGAAATTATTTGAGTTGTCAACAAGTGAAACTAAACATCAAGTTCCATCAGAATTGTTACAATCAATATCAATTCCAGAATGGAAGTGGGAAAGAATTACAATGGATTTCTTGACATCTTTGCCTCTTACTGAGAAGAAACATGATGTTGTGCAGGCTGTTGTTGATAGACTGACGAAGTCAGCACACTTTCTTCCAGTTAGAATGGATTATTCGTTGGATGAGCTGGCTTAGATTTATACAGAGGAGATAGTACAATTACATGGCATTCCTCTATCAATCATTTCTGATCGAGATCTAAGATTCACTTCAGGATTTTGGAAGAAACTACAAGCTGCATTGGCTATTAAATTGAATTTCAGCATGACATCTCATCCTCAAACCAATGTTTAATCTGAAAATGTAATTCAAGTGTTAGGAGATATGATGAAAAGTTACATCATCGTGCTTGAAGGAAGTTGGAAAAAGTACTTACCTCTTATAGAATTTGCATTTAACAACAAGTTACCAGTCAAGCATTTAAATGACACCATATGAATCATTATATGGAAGAAAAGGTAGAACTCCATTATGTTTGACCCAGCTTGGAGAAAACAAGATCATGGGTGTGGATATAATTGAAGAGACAAATGAAAAAGTGAAACTTATTCAAGAAAGATTGAGGTTACGTTTGACAGGAAAAATTCTTTCTTATGCTAATTTGAAAAGGATAGATATCACATATGAAGTTGGAGAAAAAGTATTCCTTAAATTGTTACCATGGACGGAAATTCTACGGTTTAAAAAAATAGGCAAGCTCAACCTAAGATTTATTGGCCCTTATGAAGTGAAGAATTAGTGTTGGAAAGTGGTTCCACGCTCTAATTCTCTAACTGAGATTGATTCTTTAAGTTCCTCCCCCTGGTTCTTGAAGGTTCCTGCAAAACGGAATTGGTTACTACGGGGGACTAGCCAATTAATTGACGTAGCCTCTCTGATGCTTAAGTTAGATCAGATTTAAGAGAAGAGGCCAGGAGTTTGATTATTAAGAATAATGTACATTCCAAAAGTGACCCAAGGGATCCTTTTATAGACTTTGCATGACTCTGATCGGAAGTTTTCTGGCTATACTCGTTTCGATAGGCTTATATTCGATAACGGTGCCAAAAACCTTGTTCCTCACTTTTCTACTAACAAGATAAAAGTTCTAAATATGAACAGGTGTTGTCAGTACCGCTTATCAAATAGAAAAATGATGACCACTGCAAGTATACAGTTACGATGTAGTTTTAAAAGATATTGATCCCACTAAGAAGGAATTCGGTTCTAAAGACCAACTAGAGTTACGGAACAAATAAAATAAGATAATTGTAGGGTTTGGATGGTAGACTAGTGAATAGACAGGTGCATGAACAGATTAGAGAAGATGTAAACTATATAGATATTCCTTAAGAACAAGTATAGCAGAGAAAAACATGCAAAATCATCAAGAAGATTTCATACACTAGATAACTTCAACAAAAACGGTTCTAGACGCCCAAATATGTAATAATTCATCGCAGAGCAACACATGAAATGACGTTTCTAGATCTAGAGTAAATGAATTATGACACTTATAAGAACCTCGATAACAATAATACTATGCTTAGTACGAGTCGCTCTCACATAGCCATATTTAGCAAGTTACCATTCCATAAAAGTTGGCTCACTAAACAACATTATAATCACAGATCCAATGATCATACAAAATCTTGTTAACCCCGAAATCACTCATAAAGTTAACTCAAAAGCATATAACTTAATTGATATAAATGACGTAAAATGAAATACTCGTTATGACACATAGACATATCATAAATTTCAAAATAGAAAGTATAAGTAGAAAACAAAGTAAAGTTGTAAGGTATGCAAGTGAAAGCTAAAGTTGATCAAACCGTCACTACGCCATAGATGGCTTGTCGCAACTAGAATGGCTGATGTTGCATCGAAGTGTTGCCAATTTTGATGGAAAAAATGATTTTTTGAAACACATTTTGAAAACTGTTACAATAGATATTTTTGTTGATTAAATACACTTTCATTGCAACACTTTCAGTTTAACAGTTGCGAAAAACTCTGTGAACAGTGAATTAATAACGGGCGGGAAGTTTGCTGCTAAACATTTGGACGGAAATTTTTTATTAAAAAATAAAAAAATAAAAATTAATTAACAAAATATATATATATATCACAGTTCTCTCCTCCTCTCATTTTTCAATCTCACTCGTTGTCAAGCCTTTACAATGGCCACAGCTCAGGAAAAAGCGAGAACTCCTTGTTGCTCTAAATTCGCTGCCGCCGTCGCAAGCTCTCCCTCAGTTGCAGCTAGAAAAGCGACCACTGCGGTGATCGATGTTTTGCAGGATTGGAGCACCAGTACTAAAGCAAAGGATCCGATCCGTGACAGAGCTGCAATGGCGTTCTTGATCCGGCCGGTTGATTCACTCACTGATCCTCCACTGCCTCCACCAACTTCCACCTCCTCTAAAGGTAAAAAGAATTAGACCTAGTTTAAACATTTATTAGACCTAGATGGGGCGAGCTTTTCTTTCTTCTTTAACTCCGTTTTGGCTTACTCTATGTTTGGGCATTGTGGTTCCCTACAAACTATATGAAGTAAAGTTCCAAGGGCGATTTTATTATTTGTTTATTTGAATTAATAACATGTCCATGATGCTGCTATCATTTTATTCAGGTAAATTAAATCGATTTGTTATGTGTAATCTATTGATTTCTTCACGATTTCATCTTGTTGAATATGTTTTTCTTTATTTGGACTGTAGCTTTTAATTGTCATTCACTATCTTTTTCTTTTCTCTTTTAGTTTGTTCAGTTATAATCTAATTTTAAATCTAGTTTAAACCAACCATTTTTGTTAATTATAGAGTTTCACAGAATTGGAGTACTTGCTTCTGGCTATGGTTTCAACTGTTCCTTCTTTCTTAATTCTTATCATATTTGTCTAGAAAGGTAAATTCTTGACTCGGTTCTTTTCTAATTCTATGCAATTAGAAGGAAAACCATGAAGAGAGTTATCTTGTCCACTTTTTCTTTTCGTTTACGGGCTGATAGAATCTTGGCCTGGAAGGATCGTTATTGGGTCAAGGCAAGTGTGGAACTCTGTTTTCATTTTATTTTGGTACTTTTTATGACCTTTCATACTTTAATTATTCAGTCATATTCTGCTACCATTCTATTTTTCTTGTATTTTGTCAAATATGTTAATGTCAATGTCCATCGAAGCTCTTCAATTATCTTATGTTTCTTCCTCTTCCTATATATACCCGGATGAGACCTTTTTCCATTTAAATTAAGAATTTAAGAATTCATTGTCCATGTCTTTGCTTTAATTTTTGGAAAACATACTATCATCCAAGAAAGAATTTAACGAGTTATGATTGAGTAAATATAGGCTAAAATTGTGCGCTAGATCTCTTTGGTTTTGAAGATTTTAAAAAGGCTGTTATGTAATTTTCAAAGAGTTCGACTCTTATTAAAGTGCATTGTCTTGAATTTCAATCTTGATATATCTGCTACCTGCTGAAAGTTTAATTGACAAAAAGAATTAGACCTAGTTTAAACATTTATTTGCCATGTAATTTGTATATTTTTGAAATTTATGTTTTAATTTGTTGAGAGTTAGGTCTGATCCCATGTTAACTT
>CATIWQ010182336.1:0-16860 GCA_949673415.1 Euphorbia schlechtendalii | reverse complement strand
ATAAGTGATTTGCAAGTACACTTATACAACAATCACTCGAGAATGTAGAGAATCTAGTGATCGAAACAAGGATTCGAATCAATTAAACATTTTCTCACTAACGCATATGAAAGTAGCGAACTCTCTATCTACACACACTATATGTAAGCCTATAATTCCACTCTAATATTCTCCTCTCTTTTGGTGTCACTTTGGTGCACAAAATCTATGAAGTGTGGAGCCCTATTTATAGAGTTTGAAGGGTTACATCTATCCAAATGAAGGGTTGTGTTCATTGGTGAATGATTGCATCTCTTCATTGTGATTGGTTGAGAAGCATTGATATAATCCACAATGGATAGGCACCTTTTCATGATTGGTTGTTTCCTGATAAGTTTCTTTTCATTGGTAGTTGATGGTGGTTGATCATGCATATGTGGTGGTTGGTAGTTAAGAAGATAATACCAGAAAACCATCCAAGTCACAATCGTAATATACATGTCGCGACCTTGAATCTTTGATTGGCAGAATTCTATTCTGAAGAAGGAAAAGTCTCGACCTCAAATGATTGTCGCGACCATGAATTGCTTTTTTCTTCAGAATTCTCCTTGCTACTTTATCGATCTTTGATAGCTTCGATCCTAAGCCAAATCTTTTAGTTCCACACATCTTTTTACACCTTTTTCACTCTTTTTTCATAGAATTCCACTTTTGATCATTTTACTCTCAAGATTTACCTAGTTTCTGCATTTGCATAAAAAACAACTACATACCGCGTGAAATCTTTTATATGAAGTATAAAAATGACTTAAAATATAGTCATTAGTGTATAAAATTAATATGATATTAAGTGTAATTATACACTTATCACATATGCAGAATCTAATTCCCATACTAGAAATTGATTAAGTTATAAAAGTCCCTTGGGTATCCTTGAATCTAATACCAATGGTGATTTCAGGTAGGAGAGGCCCCCTTAAAGTGAATGAGCAGCCTTGTCCAATCCTTGCCAAAATCACCATGGGCACTTTGATTTGTTGTACCACAGATAATTATGATTCAAAGATTTCATTCTTTAATTAAGTGAAGTGCGAGACGATCCTCAATTAAAGAATTTCCACATGTGATAAAACATTGCTAATTTTATATGATAATTACCTTGACTAAGTTTGAGTAAAACCTTAATCTAGTTATCACATCATTTTCTATAACAGGAATTGAACCCTAAGTCATGCATAACATACTCTAATTAATTCATAGAAAATCACATTTTAACATATTATTATCAATCATGCATAGCATAAGGCAATCTCTGATATCATTGCTGGTTAATCAAGACAATAATTGAACATGAAATCGTTACAAGGAGGAATGTTAAAACTTAAAATTATCCTAAAGATCTCCTAAGCATGCCAAGATTGATATACTCTAAGTTAAAATGTTTCATAGATGCTTTAAGGTTTATAAAACATATAAAAGAAACCTAGCTTCTAAAGATTGAAGCATTACCAATTGATGTGTGCTTTCTATCTTTTGGTAGCGGTGTTTCCTTTGAGTAATTCAGCAGCACTTTGGTATCACAAGCTTCAAAACTAGGAGAGCCTCTATGATTGATCCACACGGATCTTCACCAACCAAAACCTCAAGGAGGAGGAACCCGTCAGTAGACTGTAGATGCTAGACCACTCGAAAACCAACTTGAAAATAATCCTAAAGGCTCACTTATGAAAGAGCCTTCAATAAGAATTCTTTGCTTGTTTGGAGAAACTTATGGAGGATCTTGCATAACAAAGGAAGAATAGAAAGTTGAATCCTTAGAGAAAATCTTAGCTTAAAGCTATTTTCTGATTTGTTGTTATGTGTGAATAATATGAGGGATTTGAGGCTTATTTATAGGGAAAAGGGGGAGTGTTAGACTCCCCCTCAATAACTAGATGGGAAGGAATAAAACCCATCCCATCTTATCAGGTTAGCCGTGCGGGTCAGGGTGACCCGCAGGTTGGCTTGCTGTAGAGCATCCGTTGCATTGGGCAGTGCTAGCGCTCTAGCTTGCCCCTGCGTGATGTGCGCTAGCGTCTTGCAAGCTTTTTCAATTTGAGGGGTAGCCGTGGGCCCCACTCTGAACAACCTATGTTCTTTTGGGGCCCACTCACAATGGGAAAAATTCCCTTGCTCGCTTTGATTAATTTTCCCTGTTTCCTCTTTATTCATTTTAATTATTAATTTGGTTCAACCAATTAATAATTCTTCTAACTGATTCGATGACTTATATTTTTTCCATAGACCTAGTGTATATATTCTTTACTTTAGTCTGATAAAGACCTAAAGTGTGTGACCTCATATGATCCCAAAGTAGAGAGCCGTTAGAGGTTAACCTAAACTTAGCTTCCCATCTAGGAACCTTTAGGCTTAGTACTCTAGATAGATATGGAAACTGATATCTCTAGATGATCAAATGGGCTTTCTAGCAAAGGCATTTGATCCCCCTATACTTGGAACGTCACGTGCTTGTGACTTGGTCTGGTTCTACAGTAGTAACCAATATAATACACTCCTTTCATCAAGTTAAGTACCATCTAGTTTATTAATCTCGGATTAAGTGTTATCTCATGTAATAGCTGTAGCTATCCTAGAATTAGACTTGTTCACGAAGAACACCACTCGACCATTATGTATCAAAACTGACTAGAAACACGTTCTATTAGTCTTATACTTTGATCAGAGGTTTATGAGTGTGTCACTTCAACAAGGAGCCCTTAGGTACATCTCTCATTATATCACTATATCAAGAGCGATGGATCCCATCTTGACTACATAGCTTAACAACATGTGATCATCGCTATCCCCGTAATCACCCATGTCATCCTGATCGTTAGGGTATGAATAAATATGACCCAAAGTATAGCAACTCCCACATAAGGTAATCGATATCTCAGGTCTGAGGATACTTGTACTACTATTGCAATAAGACATGACACCATCACATGGATATAGTTATTTCTGAGTGTCTGTCTTATAGCAATCTCCAATGTATTACCCGAATACATTCATTTGTTAACTCAATGTACCACCTTTAAATCATGAGATCCAGTGCTTGGATCTAATCCAAGGAGTAAGCCTACACATGCTAGTCTGTCCGTTCTATTGATGTCTAGTCTCAATGAAACTATGACTAGGGATATTTAGATTATTCATAGTAACACGCATGTGCAGTTCTCACACCACATAGCTTCCACTATGTCCACACACTTTTACGCTATGAAGTAATCATGGACTTTATCTCATCAATGAGCATATACATTTTAAATATTATACATATATGATACCAGCAAGATACATTAATAAATAGAAAGCATAAGCAATAAAGATGCCTTAATTAGTATTAATAATAACTCGAAGCCGTTTATACATTATAATTAATAAAGATATATTGCTCTAATTTCCTTTAGGGCATACATCATTTCTAACACAATAAGGTTCTCTTCATTTGGGTTTAGATCTTTAGTCAAATGATTCTCTACGTTATGGTAGATGATAATATGCTCTTAACCTTTACCCTTTAAAGGTCCTTCCCCATTTAGGAATCAATGAATCAATGCTTGCAAAGTCTAGTACAATCATTTAAGCCTACGATAACTCAAAGGGTGGGGTTGTCGAGTGATTGAAATAGAAGTGACCATGGGGAAGTGAAAGGCCAAGTGGTATTCACTATCTTAGACATCCCGGTCACCTACTCTCTTCTCTTGGGTAGGCCGTGGATTCACTCTGAGAAAGTAATCGATAATAATCCTCCCGATTCCATGGAGGAGGCTATCAAAGTTGTTGTTGATTCCCTTACTAAGTCTCACACAATTATTATGAGGAAAGGATGGAAACGGGTATAGACTAAGAAATGCCTTATTGCTATAACTGCCTACAAACTCGCTAAGGCTATGACCGAGGATAGTAAGAAGGGTAACATGAAGCTCAGTCAAATTCAAGAGTTGAATTTGGATCTTGATCTTGAGGGTATGATAATTGATTCACTCGATGAGCCTTCAAAGGGCCACCCTCCTCCAGTTACTCCTTTATTCTGTTATTTAGGCACCACTCCTTATGGAGAAGGCTCCTCCTTTGCTCCCTTGGTAAGAAACTTTTTGATTACTTATCTAGCCACCCATTCTCATGTTGCAGCTCTTCTAGATGGACCCCCCACCCATCCTCTAGCTCCTTTAGTCGCTACTACTCCAATGATAGCATCTGCTAGAGCGAAGGCACCTATCATTGCAGCTCTAGAGATTGATGCTCAACTAGCTGAGTCGCTAGCTTTGCCAATGATTCAGGCTTGTGGATATCCAAGGGCTATTTAAGAGGACGCTACTAAAGAAGGCCCTCTAACTGTGGAGGATGACTATGAAGAGGATGTAATCTTTAATATTTATAGCTTTTTTTTATGTAAACAACTTTACCTACGACGCATTTGATGGAATTAAATACCAAGACTTTACTTACTTGTTTGATATTCTACTTGACGACACAATGCATTCATTTGAAATTAACTTAGGTACAAATGAATCACTTAAAATTGTAACTATATCCAATGATTTATACCCTAGTGAAAAGAGAGAGATAGAAAATGTGCTTAGGCATCACGTGAGTGCTTTCGCTTGGTCATATGAAGACATGCTGGGTATGTATAGAGAGATAGTACAACACTGAATTCTAATTGATATGAGGTTTAGGCTAATAAAGGAGAAATTGTGTAGACTGCATCTGGAATGAGAAGATAAGGTTATGGAAAAAGTAAAAAATAGTTGGAAGCTAAGTTTCTCGAGATTGTCGAATTCCTGACATGGCTAGTGAATATTGTCTCATAGCTAAAAAGGAAGGAAAAGTTAGGGTCTATGTGGGCTTTAGAGATCTTAATAAGTTATCGCCAAAGGATGACTTTTCGCTACCTCACATCGACGTGTTAGTGGAAAGCGCGACCAAGGCCGTAATGCATTCCTTCATGGATAGTTTCTCAGTTTATAACTAGATTCTCATGGACATTGTTCACAAGGTCAACATGACATTTATAAATAAATGGGGATTGTACTACTACAAAGTCATACTTTTTGGGTTAAAAAGAATACTCGCGCAACTTACTAGCAAGCAATGATAGCTTTACTCTATGACATGATCCACAAGGAAGTTGAAGTTTAAGTTGATGACATGCAAGTCAAATTTGCAACCAGAGAAGAGCATCCTTAATTGTTAAACCTTTTTCTCACAAGGATATGAAAGTTCAACTTGCACGTCATTCCGAGGAAGTGTGTTTTTTATGTAACCTCTGGCAAGCTACTAGGATATATTGTAAGCCAAAGGGGGATAAAGATCTAGATAAGATAAAGGCTATCCGCAATATGCCATCTCCTAGGAGAGAAAAGGAAGTGACATCATTTATGGGGTTCCTTTAGTATGTCAACCATTTCATAGCTTAGTTGACTACCATTTGTGAGCCAATATTTAAGTTATTGAAGAAGAAGCAGCTGATATACTAGACTGATCAATTCAAACTAGCCTTTGATAGAATTAAGACTTATTTGATCGTTTTGCTAGTCCTGAGCAATGTTTGTCCAAGAGTAGGATGACAAGTGTGAACATGTAGTGTATTGCCTAAGCAAGAAGGTTCTCAAGTACAAAAGCTGATACATGGTTGTTTAGAAGACTTATGTGACTATGGTTTGGCTCACTAAGAAGCTCATGCACTATTTCCAATCATATCAAATTCTAACTGTTGCTAAGATCGACCCTATGAAGTATATGTGCCAATTTCTGACCTTAGGCAACAAGCTCTCCCACTAGTTTTCTTCTTCTCTCTGAATTTGATATTGAACACATATTTAAGAATATTATTAAGGGCCAAGTAATCGTATAATTTCTTGCCAATCAAGCCCTAGATTCCTAATACATCGAGAACTTAGATTTTCCTGACAAACAGCTTGTAGCTGTTGAATAAGTAAATGAAGAGTGGACTATATTCTTTGATGGAGCCATGAACCATTGACGGGCAGGTCTCAAAGTTATGTCGGTGACACCACAAAATGAAGTCATCCCGTTGTCTAAACGACTTGAATTCCAATCACTAATAATGGATGGTGCATCAGTAGTCACTATTAACGGTGATTCCCCATTCATCATTCGGCAAGTTTTCAAAGATTGGGAAATTAAGGAACAGACTCTTCGGCTTGATGCACTTTGGGATTTGGCCGCTAAGTTAAAAAAATGTCTATTAGGACACATTCCCTTAGAAGAGAAACAGATAGAAAATTCTCTGGCTACCTTAGCCTCAATGTAGGAGGCCCCCAATCTAAACCAATCAGGCTCGTGGTCCTTCAATCATTTAGGTAGCCCTTCTATTACCATGCCAATTCTGCCACCATTAGCATAGATGAGAAATGTTGGTATCATGACATTTTCCGGTTGATGCAAGACGGATTCCTTCTCAGGGAAACATAATCAAAATAGCTATCCCTCTATCGATTAGTAGCTCAATTTAAAATTTTTAGTGATGATCTCTTTAAGTGCACTAGTGATGGCTTGCTACTATGGTACCTCTTGGAAAAAGAAGCTACTCTAGTCATGAATCGTATCCATAATGGGGACCACTCCCCTCACATGAATGGCTTGGAATTACCAAAGAAAGTTCAATGGTAAGGTTATTTTTGGACCACCATGATAGCCAATTGCATATCCGAGATGAAGAAATTTCATGAATGCCAAATTTATAGAAACATTAGTCATTTACCTTGATAGATCTTCAGAATCTTTCAACTCCTTAGTCATTCTCTGCGTGGGGGATTGATATTATTGGTGAAACCCGACCCTTATCAACTAATGTGTATCGGTATATTATTGTAGCGATCAACTACTTCTTGAAGTGGGTAGATGATAAATCTTACACCAGCATAAACACCAAGAAAATGGTAAATTTCATCGAGAAGCATATCTTTACGCGCTATGGGATACCTCATGACATCGTGTTTGATAATGAAGTCAAGTTTTAAGGGGGAATAACTGATTTGATTGAAAAATATAGCATTGAGCATCATCGCTCTTCTCCATATAGACCTCAAGCCAACGGGGCTGTGGAAGTGGCAAATAATTCAATCCAGAAGATCTTATCTAGGATGGTGACTACCTACTACGATTGGGCCAATAAACTTCCATTTTCACTTTAGGGGTATAGAATTACTTTGCACATTCCAACAGACCAATCACCTTTCTTTTTAGAGCCTATTTGGTATTGCTTTTTAAGCTGTTGTCCTAATTACTCTCACAAACTTTTAATAGAATTACATATTTTAACTTTGAACAACACATTTTGGTCCTTTATACTATGTAATTAGGAACTGTCTGATTGGTTTTTTTTCAAAATCAACTCTACTACTTATAGCAAAAGCTTGAAAATGGAGCTTTTTGGAAAAGCAGTATTGGAAAGCAATCCCAAACTGGCCCTTAGTATATGGGATGGAAGCTATCTCCTAGTGGAAATTGAAGTCAGATACCTAAGGGTAGCTATGGAAGCCAGGCTAAAAAAATCGTATTAGGTAAGAGCCATATTTGAGTAATTGAACATGATTGATGAACATCGCTTAAAGGCCCTAGATAATCATCAAATGTATTAGCAATGTATGGTGAGAGCTTACAATAGCAAAGTCAAGCATCAAAGGTAGCCATTTAAAGCAAGGGACTTGGTTTTAAAGTAACTGAAACCCTCCAACATCGACACTGGGGGGAATTTCAAACCCAATTGGGAAGGCTTGTTTGTGTTCAAGAAGGTTCTTAGCAAAGGAGTAATCAACGTAATGGATATGGATGACAATGAATTCATGAACCCAATCAAAGAGGATTAGCTTAAGTGCTATCACGTTTAGCAAAAGAACTAAATTATGAAAAGCAACACCAGAATATAAAAAAGAAATTATGTAGCGAGCCCATCAATTGCTTTCTTTATACATTTGAGAAAAAATCAGGGTATTCTTTTGTTGAAAACCTGAAAAGGGCATTTTGAGAAAAAATTAGGATAATGAGCGAAACTAGTGAAATGCTTATCTAAAAGCCAAAATACTTATTATCAATAGCGGTTAGGTTATTGGATATCTTGTATCATGAACTTTTGTACTAAATTTCATTTAATGAAAAGATTATTATTGCTAAATTTTTATGAGTATATTTACTTTGAGTGCTCATGTGCCATAATGCAAAAATAATAATATAGTAGTTAATTAATGGCAGTTTGAATTGATGTTGCATGCATCTTAATTCATAAATAAAACCTAATAAGTTGGCATCAAAACAAAACATCCAAACACGTAGGGAAAATAGGCTATGTTTGCTTTCTTATTACACCAATGGGTATCATCAGCACCTCCTCCTCTACTGCAACCTCTCATCGACATACCTCCACTACAGAGTAGCCCATTCGAACTTGTATGGGTTGGTGAGTCCTCAAATCTCATGCACCCATCCCTTATAGTACCCATCGATCTCTGTAATCTCTCAGTGAGCATGGTCCGACGTAGTGAATGAAGTGTGTCAAGCCCACCTCTCAAGGATGTGGCCGGGAAATCTATGATCCCAGTTAGGGGAATTTGTAAGGAAAGAATATAAAGGCACTTGCTGAGTCTTCCCATAGTGCCGACAAAGTTGTGTGGGAGAGTAGGAAGTGATGCCTTGTAGGCCGAGAAGCTTGACACCATAGGCATGGACGCGGGTAGCAAAGTCGGTGACCCTCCACAGGTGGTGAACCCATCGAATATAGCTATTTATGTATCCTCTCATAATGTGTATCCACTCATCCACCATCAGCTTGTGATGATAAGTAGTGTAGAGGCCTCTATCTCCAAAATGGATAACCTTATACTTCTCAAAGGATCGCCTCGGCTCATGGATCAAGGCCATCTTCTCCAAGAGCCAAACCTGCAATTTTTTCTCAATAACAAGTTCCAACATGAGTTAATTGAAGTGGTCTCTGATTAGGCTATGGTTGGCTTTCACGACCTCCATGTGCAACAAACTCTCTACAAGACTGAGATGAGTCGAAAAGGGGCCATAGCGCCTACTTCGCACATGAACTCCAACATGAGCAACAAAGTCACCATGAATGGCCACGTAATATGATGTCTCGGAGTATCTACATACTAGTCCAACATTGCAGCAACTCGAAAACCGCTGATCTCTAGAGGATAAGATATGAACTGGCCTTGTATCATCATTGATAATAAAATTTGTTAATAAATCGAGTCTAAAATCCATGTTTTCTCTATCAAAGCGCATAGGAAAGTTGAATTTCCCACTATTTTAAATATATCAAACTGTGATCACCCAAATCTAACTTATGCTACAAACCAAGTCTTGTATTGTACACTAACTATGACATGATTGTTGTGATAGATACTGTACTAACCTTTGTGGACGCAAGTAGATTTAGGGTAGATTTATGCTAGGTTTTATTTTCATTCAATTATCTCATTTGTAAATCAAAATGTATTTGTAGATTAAATGTATTTAGGGACATTTGTATATCCCCAATTATGCATTATTATATACCCCTCCCCTTTAGGTTAGAAACCTATTTACTTAATTTACCGCTTTCGCTTGTTTGTCTATCGCTTTTTTTTAAAAAAAAATTTTTTTTACCTCGTTTGGGCTTACATTATTAAATGAAAAGAAAAATTCCCAACCCATCCCGGATATGATTCGAACCTGAGACCTTTACAGTCTACAGCTTCCATCTTAACCACTAGACTAAGACCTCTATCACTTGTCTATTGCTTTATTTATTTATTTATCGCTTTCCACATGTGGATGTTTTAAATGCTCATGAATAATCGAATATGACTAGTTTAATCATCGAAATATATTAAAGGTAACTCAAACAATGACAAAGTAGATAACTCATTAGAACCCGAATCTTTGTAATATGGTGCTGTTTAGGCATGGATTTAGGTTATACCAATTTCCCAAAAGAGTTGATCCGGGTGACAATTTCGTCACATAGACTAGATGTTTAGGCATCATGTCTTCCAAAACTTTTAGTTTCTCTCGTTCTCAAAAACCTCGACACCCCATCTAATGGGACCCGATCCTCTAGATGACTGCGTGGGTAAACGTCATCCGCTCGCACTTACATAAAATACAAATAATATTTTATCAAATATTAAAATAAATACTACAAAATTGTAATGAATATTTTATTAATTAATTTCGTGAATTTTGCTATGAATTAATGGGCCCCCCACTTTTCTGTTTGTCACGTGTCTCTTTCACCTTTTCATTTAAGCAGCCTCATAAAACTCTTTCTTCAACTTGCTAAGATTATTGTCCTTTTATTTTAATTTTCTTTTTTATTTTCTATTAGTTCCCTCAATATTTAAGCATAACCATTTCCAAGCTCACAAGAAAAATAGTCTTATCCATGGAAAATATAATAGGTGTTATGGCAGATATAAAAAAACCCTCCACAAAATCAAAATTCATGAAAAAACCAATGAAAGTTGTTTACATTTCTAACCCAATCAAGTTCAATATCAGTGCCTCTCAGTTTAGAGCTTTAGTTCAAGAATACACTGGACAAGATTCGCAGTTGCCTGATCCAACTAGGCTTTTAAACATAGATGTTGGTGTAGATCAAAAGGATTCATCGAAAACCAACGATGCTGATGATGATTGTGATGGTGAGGTTGTACTAGATCAAGGCGGTAAGCAGGAGCAGCAGCAGCAGCAGCAGATCACTACTGAAAGTTCAAATGAAGATTATGATTTTATGAAAGAGACAGCGTCACTTGAAATTGAGGATTTCATACACCAAATGTTTGATTCAAGTTTATTCTATGAATCTACCTCTTTGGAAGTGGATGATGTACATGGAAATTGATCTAGTAAGTTATTTTCTTCCTAAAAATAGTACTTTACTCTACATTATTTGTATATCCTTATATGGAATGTATGTAATTAGTTAAATATTTAATTCTTACCTAAAAATATGTATCTTACTTTCCCTATGTTTACCGCAACCACTGCAAGAAAAACTAAATTTGATAGCATCATTAAAAAAAATTGATAGCCAAAGTTTTGTGAAGAGTCTGTTTCAGATTATTTTTCCAAGCTTATAACAACGTACTATTTCAAAAGATAAAAAAAAAGCTTTTGCTGAGTTAAAAGTATTTACCCTTTGGATATCAATATATACCACACTTGGATCTTACTGAAGTATCGTAATTGCAGGTACAACTTTTAAAGGTAATAAAAACAAAGTTTTCACTATGTGTATTTGCAAAAAGAAAAAAGATGATCAAGTTCTGCAATCAAGTTTCGGTTATTTATTGTCAGATCAGCTATTTAAGTTCTCTTACAATCTTTTATGATCAAATCTAAGTTAACTTGTATAGTACTATGTAGTGTAATTATATGTAATCTTAGGTTGCTCATTTCATAAGATACTCTCTTTTGTTTTGATAAATTGAAATGAAAGAAAACTGTCGTATTTTAAAATGGTAGATAATATTTGATTATTTTCTTTTCTAAGCATATTTTCCATTCAATTTTTACTACAATAACTTATAAAAAATATTAGTACAATAAAGCTAATAAATTAGTTCACATTTTTCAAATAAAATAATAACACGATGAAGACCTTAGAATAAAAATTTCCCATATGAACCAACTATTACACGAAATCGTTTCTATATGGAAGGAATCGCAGTTTTTAACCGTTACATTTGGTTATTTTTTAATATATGATTATTGTATTCTTTTTATAAAATTATTGTTTTTTTTTAAAAACTCCGAAGAGATAATGTGTCTCTTCATCGGAAAAATTTTGGAGCAGTTGAAAATTTTGGGGCACTCGTCCCAACTAGGTTGATGTGAGACGCTTACCTACAAAACACATACCCCTCTTTTTATTAAAAGGAGCGCTTCACAGAATGTGAATCATCCAATAAATTACAAGGTTCTATGTACAAATAGTGCTTGCGTCTAACAAAATATTGTTAGCCAAAAAAGAAATCGATTTATTCCTAATCTTCAAGAAAAACCAACAATGATGAACGTTAGCTTGAAGCAAATCTTGGCTTTCGCGAATTCCTTGGAAAATGATTTCATTTGTTCTCTTCCAAATGCTCCATACAATCGAGAACCATAAAGCCGTGGGTGCCCCTTTTTTGAAAAGAGATCTCCAAACCAATAAGAAATCATACACTCGACCCGGTATTGCCGTAGAAACACCAACTCATTGGAAAGCTCTATTCCATATTAGCCAGCTATCACGGGTAAAAAAGAACAAATGATCAACGGATTCGCTTGCCTCACAAAATGGACAAGTTGAATCGGACAATGTTGCGCATCCACGGCTAAGCAAGAACTCTCTCGTTGGAATTCTTCTATGGAGCAAAAGCCATCCAAAGAAGCTAATTCTCGGAAGCATGCATGTCTTCCAAATCAGCCCAAACGAAACCGGAGGATTCGGTCAATTAATACCTTCATAGAAGCCTGCACAAAACGAAGCAGCCGAGTAGACAACTTTAGCAACCGAAGTCCAATGAAAACTATCGGCGATCGTAGAGAAAATCAGCTGAAATTCAACAGTACTCATGTACTCAAAATCTAACGTCGGGAATAGTGAAGGGGCTGATTGGAAGATCACTCACTTCAGCTCGAAAATTCGGTTGCATTCGTCTAATTGAAGGCGCCTATGCCAAACCGGGCGGACAAGATTTGAATCACCAAATAACATATCACACACTGGGTTGACGGTGCCTTTCATCCAAATGCAAAGCTGCCACATTGAAAAGAACCTTCAAAGGATCCCGAGAAATCCAATTATCTTGCCAAAACCGCGTTGAAGTACCGCTGCCCAATCTGACCTTATAGCTGACAGTGAACAGGTTCAAGTGGGGCTGGAAATGGCGGCAGAAACGAACAATATTAAACCAAATCGGCGAGAGTTTAGAAGCGTCAAACTCAGTAAGATCCCACCAAGAAGAAAGGCCCTGTCTTTTTGCACAAAAAATAGCCCATAATGACCCATCTTCTACATCCTGAAGATGCCACAACCACTTACAAAGCAAACTACAATTCACAAATCAAGAAGAAAACATTATTACTTTTTGTTCCTTTTTAACATTTGATCAATTGTAATATCATTCATCCAATCTTATAATGCAAAATAATGGATATTTTGTAAGAAACAAAACATTATAAAAATCCCTTTTGTTAATATCTAAAATCTAAATGTAGAGTTAACTACCTACCTGAGCAACTTAACTCTCCAACTTGTAATACTATTGAATATACATTATTATAAATGTACTATGACCTATGGACATATAGTGCATCAACTTTATTATCAAAGACACAAAAGCACTAAAGCAGTTAAAGATATTTAATGCAAGCAAAGGGATTATGCAGGAAACGAAAACCAGAATATGGTTTTTCCTAGTACATTTTCTCTTTTCTACAAACATTTAATTATCTTATTACTTAATTTGAAATAGAATACAATAATTGGTTTATGTATTTCATTTAGTCTCTGAAGATGACATAACAATGATGTTAGTCTTTTTTTTAGGAATAAGAATGTAATGTATTAAGAATCGACTCGATGAGCAATACAACGAGGTGATATATATAGATGTTCGAACCCATGTTACTTCATAGAGATGAACATGCAACACCGACAATAATATGTGCTAACATATTGGCATCTCTAGAGATTAAGATAAAACACAAGAAGTGAAAGATTGAGCCAATATGTTACGAACAATGCCTAACACAGAAGCAAAGTATGAATAACATTTGATATAGTTAACTAGGCTATCAACTATCTATTTCAATGATAATTTGCAAACTAATTAGATCAAAAAAAATTTTTCCCCGCATTTCTCACTATAAGCATGAGCCAACCGAATCACTGTTATTAAAATTGGCAGCATCTGTATTACATTGTAGGAACGGTACATGGGGGTTCCCAACAGAAAACAAAATGTGAAGAGTAACTGTCTTAATAAACCATCAAGATATAAGATGGAATCTCATTATGTATGTTGTTTATGAATGATGTTGTATTGATTTATGAGATAAGAGAATGGTTAAGAAGAAGTTCAAATGATGGAGAATCATTTTAGAGACTTAGGGCTCGTTTGGTTGGTGGAATGGCTATTCCATGGAATAAGAGAATAACGTGAAAAAAAATGGAATGTTTGCCTAGAGCCCATCGTCGAGATGGAATAACTATTCCTAGATATCATACAACTCATGGAATAGCTATTCCTCCTCTCGAGAAGGGAATAGCTATTCCATGAGTAGTATGATAGCTAGGAATAGCTATTCCATCTTGATGGCGGGCTCTAAGCAAGCACTCCACCTTTTTTCATTCATTATTCTCCTATTCCACGGAATAGTCATTCCGCCAACCAAACGAGCCCTTAGGGTTAAGTAGAGAATACATGAAAATCAAGTACAACTTAGGAAATGATGAGGAGGGAGCAGTAAACTAGGAGATACAAATATGTCAAAGTGTAAACACTTTAGACATCTTGGTTCTATCTTTCAAGAAGATGAGATGATATAACATGGTTGAAATGCTGAAGTGCTACAAGAGTTTTGTGTAATAAAAAGACACTTTTAGAGTGAAAGGAAATTCTACAGAATTGTGGTTAGGCTAGTCATGCTATATGAGAGGAAATGTTTGCAACAAAAACACAATTTATATAAAGGATGGATGTTAAGGAATAGGTAGACTTAAGATTAGTTGATGTGAAACTATTTTAAAAGATATATGTTCATAGGGCATTGGTCCTATTGGCTCCGTAATAATCAATCCCGGGGGGGGGGGGGATAATTCAAATTGTGGTTAGTTTCAATAGACAGTTAGTAAACTACTTAGCAAGATAGATTAAGATGTTTATTTATTAAAGAGAGAAACGAAAAACCATTTCCATGTGTTGGTGATACATTGGAAATGAATGTATTCAGGTAATACATTGGAGATCGCTATAAGACACACATTCAGAAATAACTATGTCCATGTGTTTGTGTAACTTCTTGTTGTAGTAGCAATACGAGTATCCGAAGACTTGAGATAATAGTTACCATGTGCGGAAATTTCTATACTTTAGGTCATACTTATACATACCCTTGTGATTAGCTTGATACTAGTGAATACTAGCATAGTTAATGATCGTTCATCGGTAAGCCAAGTAGTCAAGATGGATCCATCACATCTAATATAGTGATATAATGGGAGTTGTACCTTAAGGCCTCTTGTTGAAGTGAAACACTAATAACACTCTGATCAGAGTATGATATTGATAGAACAGTTTCCAATCAATCTTTGTACATAAAGGCCAGTGGTGTTCATCGTGAACAAGTCTAATTCTGGGAGAGCTATGGTTATTACATGAGTTAACACTTTATACGAGCTTAATAAATTGGATGGTACTTAACATGATGGAAGGAGTGTATTATAATTGTTTCTATTACATAACTAGATCAAGTCACATGCAGGTGATGTTTTGAGTATCGGGGGATCATACGCCTTTGTTAGAAAGCCTATATGATCGTCTAGAGTTATCGGGTTCCATATTGTTCTGGAACATTGAGCACAAAGGTTCCCGGATTGGAATCCATGTTTTGGTCAACCTTTGGCAGCTTTATACTTCAAAATCCTATGAGGTCACACATATTGGATGGACTATTAATTGGTCGAACCAAATAATTGATGGAAGAGGAAAATATTCGACTTGCGGAGCAAGGGAATTTGTTCTGCTATGAGTGGCCATCGTGAACATGGGTTGTTCATGGGTAGGGGCCTACATGGAAACCTCGGGCTGCCACCATGTTCTAGCGCATGCTGGTGGGCTGCAAGCTTGCAAGCTCTAAGGAGCACTTTCGTGGGCCTGCACTAGCACGTCACAAGCCAAGCTTGTAGTGCAATGCAAGCCCAACGGGCTTGCCTTGCACGGCACACATAGCCCGCCTAAGCGGGCTATGTGCATGTGGGTAGTTCCCACGAAGTGTGGAGCTCCGTGGGTGGCCTGCGTTTGTAGGATGGGTTTTCACCCATCCCACTTGCTAAATGATAAGTGTATATAATTCACTTATTTTCATATTAATTTTATACACTAAACATTATAGTTTAAGTCATTTTTATACTTCATATAAAATATTTCACGTGGTATGTAGTTGTTTTTTATGCAAATGCAGATAATAGGTAAATCTTGGGAGTAAAATGATCTAAAGTAGAATTCTATGCAAAAAGAGTGAAAAATGTGCAAAAAGATGCGTGGAACTTAAAGATTTGGCTTAGGATCAAATCTGTCAAAGATCGGTGAAGTTACAAGGAGAATTCTAAAGAAAAATGTAATTCACAGTCGCGACTTGTTCTTCTTCAAAATAGAAATCTGCCAATCAAAGATTCACGGTCACTACTTGTATATCGTGGTCGCGACTTGGAGTTTTTTCTTGTTTAATCTTCTTAACTACTAACCGCTAGATAAGGACGATCAACCGCCATCAACCACCAACGAATAGACACCTATCAAAAATCAACCAATCATGAAAAGGTGCCTATCCATTGTGGATTAGATTGAAGCTTCTCAACCAATCATAATGAAGTGATGCAATCATTCACCAATGGACATGACTCTTCGTATGGATAGACGCAACCTTTTGAACTCTATAAATAGTGCTCCAAACCTTACAATTTCATGCAATTCAAGTAGAGGGAAAACATTAGAGTGCATGAGAGAGATATAGTGTGTGTATAGATAGAGAATTCGCTACGTTCATAAGTGTTAGCGAGAAAATGTTTAAGTGATTTGAATCCTTGTTTCGATCACTAGATTTCTCTATATT
>CATIWQ010182326.1:0-11787 GCA_949673415.1 Euphorbia schlechtendalii | reverse complement strand
AACAAAACCCAAACATATACACAATACATTTAAAACTTACATCTCCATCGAATTCAATAACCTATACAGATTCAACTTATTCAAAACTAAAACACCATAAAACTTAACTTCATGAATATACCACACCACATACAAAACCTTAATTTCATATTCTTTTATTTTAATAGTTCATATAAACCCATGTATACAGCCATACAAACCCATACAGATTTTGCTAAAACCATATATACAGCCATACAAACCCATACAGATTTTGCTATTATTTTTTTTAGTAAAACTAGATTCGAATTCTGATTAAACCCCTCAATCAAACACAAACCATATACCCCATACACTTCCTACAAGACTGTAGTTAGAATCAATTTCAGGAGCAGAATATCCTTTTCTACAACAACCAAAGGGAATTAGAATATCCTTTCTTACAGAAACCCTAGAATGAATAACCTTAGAAAGGAAATCTAATGAATTACTTTCAAACCCATATACACCATAAAATTTTGAATTTATCCCAAATTAGTAAACTTACTTGTATCGAAGTCTCTGATCGATTTCCCCTATATATCCAGTTGTCGTTTTTCAGTTTATCGGTAGTCCCCTATTCTGATTTTGCTGCCGGAATCAACTATTGGTTGTTGAATCGCGAATGACAAGAGTTACCAGGTTGAATGAAAGCTTTTCAAACTGCATGCGGTGTTGGACCTCTCTTCATCGAATTGTTCAAAGAATGGGAACTTAAAATTATCATTGCAAACTTCAAATTTTTATAATTTTCCGACATAGTTTACAAGTATGTTAGCACGAAAACTGTAAAAGAAAGATTTAAATGGACTCTTCTAACAATTGTAAGCCGTGTAGATCAATCTACATTTTTCTACGACAAAATAAATTAAAACCAATCAACAAATTAAATACCCAATTTACAGAAACCAATTTCAAGAACCTGAATTCGAAGAATCATAGCCTTGCCTGCAGCAGAATCCCAATTTTTGAATCAAGTTAATACATTTCTCGAATCATTAGCTGTTTTCTCTTGTAAATCAAGAACCCAATTACCCCAATCTGCAATATATCTGCAATTCCAACAAATAGCAGCCGGATTTTGTGGTTTGAAAAATCTAAAGAAACGTGATTGGATTCACTCGCGTTGGAGCAGAACCTCTATTCCGATTTTTGTGGTTCGAAACTGTAAAGAATTGTGATTAAAGATGGGGAGAAACTGATATGTACGTTTCCTATGAATATTCCATAAATCTTGTTTGATTAATTATCTTAGATTCTGCTTCTTATTAGAGTAGTTATCCTAATTAGTGAAAGGGGTATTTTGTTAAATAGTTTATCTGATTGGGGTATTTTATTAAATGGTTGGGTGCAACCATGAAACTCATACTTCATAAGGGGTATTTATATGAAAAAACCCAATATTAAAACCAAGCTCATCACATATGTTGGTCTAGACACAACGGGTTCGGATTGATCCGGGCCTTTATCTTATTTTTCTTGCCCAAACCAAACCCATACAGGTCGGGCCTTGCGTCTTCGCCACGTCAGTTAATAAATAGAATTTAAATTACAAAATCAAAATCCAAAATCTGAACTATCACATCATTTAATAAAAGAAAACTAAAAATAAAAAAAGAACATGAAAACTTACTATTAAAATCCCCTTTATTTGATGGTTATTTCCTTAAAGAAAAGGTCAGTTATGCAAAAAGAAAAAAATGGGAATAACCAGATCTATCTCACTTGTATGGGCTGTGGCTGTGGTTCATAATGAGACTACTCAATCATGGAGGTGGTTCATAGAGCTTGTAAGGAATTGAAAAAGAATGAGCAGGCTTGGCTGTCTGTAACTGACATGCAAAAGGTATGTCTAGTTGACTAATTATGTTTAATCATTGAATTCATAACTCAGTTTGAACTAGGTAAGAATATTTTACGACACAGTTTGAATAGTTTGAGTGCAGTTAGTTTACTTGTGAACTTATATCAGAGTTCAAAATAGTTTGAATGCTGTTTACTTGTGAATTTTTATAACACAGCTTGAAGTAGTTTGATTCCAGTTTAGTTGTGAATTTATGAATGCAGTTTACTTGTAAATATATAACACAGTTTGAAATTTTATTACACAGTTCGAATATTTAGATTGCAGTTTACTTGAAATTTTTATAACACAGTTTGAATGTGGTAAATGCACTTAAGGAGGAATTCAAGACCCGCGTCGAATCTTTTGACAAAACCGAAGCAAGGAGGAGATGAACCCAGAATCATATGAATCTTGCTTACAACAAATTACTAAAAAAGTTGTTTGCTTTATTTGTCTTTCGTCTTTCAAATCGGTTTATTTTTACTTGCACAAAATGGGTTCTTTGCATCTTTTTGGTGGTAGTATTGCTTAGTATGATCTTTAATGTTGAATAAAATTTGTAGCTTTTGCTATCATGAAACTCATTTTCAGCCATCCAATTTAAAACTTTGCTTTCTAAACCTTCCAACATATCCAGCGGACATTCAGGAGGGTTCAAAAATCATGACACCATCCCATTACCCTGAAATTCTCTTATTAACTACTATACATTGCTGCTGCAACTATCTTATAACCGAAACTATACCGATCAACAATGGATACGAAACTCGATGACATCGCGAAAAGATGGGAGGAGTTGAGCGGAGAAAAGAACTGGGAAAAGCTCCTCGACCCTCTCGACAACGATCTTCGACGATACATAATTCACTACGGCGAAATGTCTCAGGCAGCCTACGATGCTTTCAATGGCGAAAAGGCCTCGAAATATGCAGGAGACTGCCGATGCTCGATGGACAACTTATTTTCGTCGGTTGGTCTAACTGCGGCAAATCCTTTCATGTACAAACCTACCAAGTACTTGTATGCAACTTCCAAGATCAATGTTCCGGACAGTTTCCTCATAAGGTCTTTGTCAAGGGAAGCCTGGAATATGGAATCGAATTGGATTGGATACATTGCGGTGGCTACTGATGAGGGAAAAGAAGCGTTGGGTAGGAGAGATATCGTGATTGCTTGGAGAGGAACGGCTCGGTTTGATGAATTGGGTACTGGTATGAATTTTCCATTGGTATCGTCTGCTGAATTGCTCGGTGTCGATCCTGATGCTCTTGTTCATGAAGGATGGCTTTCGATGTATACTTCGGAAGATCCCTTGTCCGAGTTCAACAAAGACAGTGTTAGAGATCAGGTACAAAAAAAGATCGCGCGAGGTTAAATGCATCAAGATCCCTGAACTTGTCGATTTTTTTTACAGGTGACACCCTGAACTTGGCGAAATTGCACTAATTTACCCCCTCAATGTCACATGTCAACTCCTGGTTGGTTTGGCGGGAATCAGAAAAACGATGTCTTTGAAAAGTCAAACCTAACAGATTCTGACATGTGTTGAGGGGGTAAACAAGTGCACTTTTGACGAAAGTGCACCAATTTACCCCCTCAACGTCACATGTCAACTTCTGGTTGGTTTGGCAAAAATCACAAAAATGATTATCTTCGAAAAGTCAAACCTGTCAGAATCTAACACATGGCGTAGAGGGGTAAATTAGTGCACTTTTGCCAAATTCAGGGGTTTATTGCAAACTTTTGGAAATTCAGGGTAAAATCTGGCAAAAGTTGTTAAGTTTCAGGGGTCTTGATGCATTTAACCTATTCGTGATGCTGATTTCACAGTTGTAACGGAGCTTTTTCTGACAGATTCTTGAAGAGTTAAAGCGGCTGATGGAGGAGTTCAAGAACGACGAGATCAGCTTGACTTTGACCGGCCACAGCTTAGGAGGAGCGCTTTCGACTTTATGTGCAGCCGATATTGTCGTCAACGGGTTCAACCGAATCGGGAATCGGGCTAAAAACTGTAAAGTCACGGTCTTTGCCTTCGGGTGCCCTCGTGTAGGGGGCAATGACTTCAAGAACATCTTCGAAAGATTCAAAGACGTTCACGTTCTTCGCATCGCGAACATTCCTGACGGTGTTCGGCATATTCCGCCTAAAGAATTCGGGTATGCATCGGTCGGGCAAGAGCTGAAAATCGACAGCAGGAAATCGAACTACCTGAGGCCAGAGAATGTCGCGGCTTGGCATGAACTGGAGGTGTATTTACATGTTGTTGCCGGAACACAAGGGGAAAGAGGTCCATTTCGGTTAGATGTGAAACGAGATGTTGCTTTGGTTAATAAGCGGTTCGGTTTTTTGAAGGATGAATATCTGGTTCCAGAATCGTGGTGGCGCGAAAAGAACAATTGTATGGTTCAACAGAAAGACGGTTCTTGGGAGCTTGAAGATCATCAGATTTGAATTAGAAGCAACAATTGATTGTAGTAGATATATTCATCTGCAATACTGGTACTAGAAAATAGTAATTTTAATCTAATTACTATGTACCACAATTGATAGTAGATTGCATAAATTTAGCTCATGTTTTATTACATGTAATCTTACTAGCAATTACAAAACAAAAACGGTGCATTTTTGAGAAAGATATTATTCAAGGAGATTCAGAGAAGCCAGATTACAGAGAGGTAATTAAAATCTGAATGTTTTTGTTACAGAATAGCGCCCCAAATTGTTACAATAGAAGAAATAAATCTACAAATAATTCAATATCAATCCAAATAAAAATATCTAATCTATAATCTTAGTTTACAGAAGAGAATTAACAGGGTATCTGAGAAGTGAACCATTCCATAACATGAATAGGGGCTTTAATCAACTCCAGAGCCAGTTCCACTATTATTGTTGCACACAAACAACAAGGGCATATACAAGTCAACAACAACCTGCACAATTTCCGAAACCAAATTTATTCTCCGTTCATGGTGGGATCCAAATAAAAAGATCATATTTACAACCCCATATAGAGCAAACCCAGATCAGAAATCCACCAAAACTGAAATTCAAATCCAAAAAGATTCAATTTTTAATTCCAAATAGAGCAAGCCCAGATCATGAATTGACAAATATGAAATACCCAGTAGCATAATTGCGCTGATAGATATATTTCAACAATAAAAGATCAAATTTTTTAATTCCAAATAGAGCAAACCTACCCAGAAACAAAAATACAGAGAGAAAAGTACAATTCACAGCAATAATGTGAGAAAAATGGAGAAATCTCAAATAACCAAAAGTAAATGAAAGAAAAGATGATGAACAAACCCGAAAATCCAAACAACAACGCCAACAATGGAGATGAGTAAAGAAAGAAAGGCAAAAGGAAGGCCTAGCAGAAAGCCCAATGGCCTACAATCATCGCAGCACATATTTTCAATTCGATTTGTTGAATAATCTGCAACAGTGATTAGATACGGCTTAGAATTTCACCAACTAGGGGGGATTAAGTGAAGAGATTTGTACATTCATTAATTAACTGTTAGTTAAGGACAAGGTGCATAGAACATGGCAATATAGTCAAACAATTTGAGCACATGGAAACGCGCAAAATCCTTTTCAATTTGACACATCAACTCAAATTGAGTTGTCTTTGTTATCGTTCATTATTATATGGAATATCCAACTCATTTCATTAGTCATATATTTGTTACAGATTCATGTGGGATGGATTTAAAGATTATAATAACCCGATCATTTTTTATATGATATCTTCTAAAATAGAGAATACTATTTTGGGAAATTAATATAATATAATTATTTTTTTGTACATGATTTAATACATCTGGACTCCTTGAATTTATCATGAACTTTATTTTTCTTAAATTTTTAAAAATTTCAAATAACCATCTGAACTTGTAAAAAGTACACCAATTTATCTATCAATGTCACATGTCAATTTATGTTTGGTTTAATTTTTCAAAAATATTGTTTTTTTAATCTTTCTCTGTCCTGGATTCTGACATGTAACATTTTAAGGGGAAAATCGATGCATGTTCTGCCAAATCATGAGTTATTTAAAACTTTTGAAAATTTAAGAAGAAAATGGAGTTTTAAGAACAAGTTCAGGGAACTCCCAATATATTCAACCTTATTTGTTTGTTATTTTTGTTACTATTTATGAGTAGAAATTTGACATGATAATGATTAAGTATTATTATTTTACGAGAATCTTATTTGATAAATTCAACTTTGGGAAATATGGATGGAGAGAGAATAATGTAAATCCTGTAAAAATGGGAAATAGGGTTATATTTACTTACAACGAAAAAAGTGACAAAAAGGCTAGATACTCATCATAACACTGAACTGAGTGAGCTCGGATTTTGAATAAAATAAGGTAAATATTATTGTAAAATTTCGGTTACGAAGTGAGACTCAACATAAAATTTGTGCATCATGTTCATAAAATCCATGCAAAAATCATGTAATCTGCTGTAGGACTCAAAGATTATACATTTTTTTTTGAAGAAAGAGGATTGATAAATTAAGAAAGCGAATCAATACAAGTAGGGGGAGTTGTCAACCAAGTCCCACTATTCGAGTTCACAAAAGCATCCCTAGCTAAAGTATGAGCCATAACGTTTTGGGATCTCACAACTCGACTAAAAAGACAAGAAACATAAGTTTGAGATATTACTTTACAATCCTCGACAATAGAGCTAAATAAGAGAGCCCTTGATCTAATGAAAGGAGGGCATCATAAACAACCAAGCAGTCGGTTTCCATAATAACATGAGTAAAATGTAGAGATTTGACCCAAGATAAGGCTTCACGGATCGAGAGAGCTTCTGCTTCAGAGATTGCAATATTCGGGGGAAGGAGCCCCGACTTGAGAGCAACAAAGTGGCCTCCCGGATTCCTTAGGACAAGACCATAGGAAATTGCATTACCCTCAAGAAAAAGAGCCGCATCGGTGTTGCATTTAAGATACGGCATCAGGGACGGCAACCAAACATTCTCCCGTCCACATAAGCTCGCACCATGGTGACCAAAATTCTGCAGATCACCACGAGGGGTCTGCTGCCCAGCTACTGATGAAATCACCTGCTGCCCAGGATTGAGATTAACACCTGCACTGGATCCCGAGCTCAACCGAACCAAGACAGCCCGCCATTGAGAACCAAGGGCTTTTGCATACCGAAGAACAGCTAAAGGTTGAGGGGCGATTCGCTGCCAAATGGCCTTGTTCCGAGCATCCCAAATTGCCCATAGAACAAAGAAAACTTACTGCAAAAATTCAGAGTTGCCCCCTTTCAACCAATCACAACATAAAGTAACGATATCACAGTTTGGGGAAATATGCAGATTGTACATTTGATTGAAATGTGACCACACCATCCTTGCTAAGCTACAATGAAGAAAGATATGAGATTCACTTTCACCACCAAGATAACAAATTTGACAATAAGTCTCATTCAAGACACAACATTGAGCTAGCCTTAATCGAACCGGCAGAATATTAGTCAACAGACGCCAAACAAAAATTTTAATTTTTGAGGGGATATTTAACTTCCAAAGCGAATTCCAAGGATAGTGACGAATTGGCTCCTGGAAAACTCGAGAAAAAGATAAAACTCTATAGGCACTCTTCACCGAGTACCTAACTGAAGTTTCGTGAGGCCAAAAAGGAGAATCGACTCGAGTAACATCGGGCAAGGGAGTGTGAAGAATAACCCCCGCTTCCCTATCATCAAAAAACTCTTTGACTTTATCAACAATCCAAGAACCATCATTAATCAACCAATCAACATGTTTATTCTCTAGAGTATGTCTATCCCTCCCAATAACCAAAATCCGGTCCACATGATTGACCCAAACTTGACCTATAATAGGGATGGAATGACCATCACCCACTCTCCATCGAAAATGAGATTGAATTAGATCCAGACTAAAGAAAATGCTCCTCCACACAAAGCTCAGGGAAGGCCCCAACCGAGCCGAAAGGATAGATCCATCTCTAAAATATCGAGCACGAAACACTCTACAAGCAAGAGAATTCGGATAAAGAAGAAATCCCCAAACTTGCTTCCCTAACAATGCAGTGTTGAAATCCACTAAATTTCTGAAACCCATTCCCCCTTGAGACTTCGGTCTACAAAGCAACTCCCAACGTTGTCATCTTATCCCTCTCCTATCCCCATTGTTAGAAGCCCACCAGAAGGAATTGAGAAGCTTATGAATGGCCTCACAAAGGCTTACCGGAATGCGAAACAAAGACATAGTATAGGCTGGAATCGATTGCAGAACAGACTTTATCAGAACCTCCCTACCTCCCCAACTTAACAGCCTACAACGCCAAGAATTAATCTTCTTCCAAATTCGGTCTTTGATGAAACCGAGTGAGCTAATTCTGCTTCTACCAATCCCCATAGGCATACCTAAATACTTCGAAGTACGAGTTGTGACAGAAACATTAAAGAAAGAACAAATGTCCTATTTGACATCTTCATTCAGATTGGCGCTAAAAGCAATAAAGGACTTTTGAAAATTAACCAACTGGCCAGACGCTAACTCATAAGAAGCAAGACACTCCTTGATTCTAACACACTCATCCATAGAAGCACGAAAGAAAAGATAACTGTCATCAGCAAAGAACAAATGTGAAATAGGATGAACGGCTTGAGCCACCTTACAGCCATGAATAAGATTCTGACTTTCAAGATCAGATAAAGTAGCAGAAAGACCCTCAACACAGAGAATAAACAAGTACAGGGATAGTGGATCCCCTTGCCTTAAGCCCCTTCCAGGATGACATTCTCGAAGATTCGGCCACTGGAAGTGAAAGCATAACGAGTAGAAGAAATACACATGATCATCCAAGTTATAAAATCATAACGAGTAGAAGATTATACATAAGTATCAATAAAATCATAAAGTTTAATCGTTCCGGACTAATGCTAACTCGCCAAGTCGAAGCGGAGGCTAACATCTCATATCAATGTCACAATTAAGTGTGTAACACATTTACACGAGGATATTGCAAAAAGAAAAAAAGAATCTAAACCAACCACAAATTTGGTTTTTGTTTCTAACCAAATTCCATTTCCAACTTTTCTCGGTATCTAACATGTTGACGAGCTAGCATACAACTCTCAACTTTGATTCGCCATGTCAACATCTATGCCATCAAACTCAATAAACTTCTATTTGTATAGCAGTGAATAGGGATGGCAATGGGCCGGATCTGGACCCATATTTCCATCATTTCAAGACTGACACAAGTACCATCTACCTTGGACCAACCTTGAAATGATGGAAATATGAATCCAAATCAAATTCAGATCCGACTCATCGCCATCCCTAGCAGTGAATCGTCCCAAGTCACAAAAAATTGGGCATTTTCAGAAAGAACTTTGCACTCGCTCAATAACAAAAACCAACTTTATAGATTGAATTCTTCTAGCTTAAAAAAATTGAACCGGATTTGGAATGTATCTTTAATCAAAAAGAAATGACAATCCAACCCAGCATCAATACAACGGAAGTCCAATAAAACAAGATGAAAATACATATTATAGTAGAGAACGAGGAAGTGTTATTTCTCCTTCAAAACAAAAACATTTCCAAAAAAAGAGGTGAGCCAAGCAGCTATAGATTTTGGACTAAGTAGTGTTGGTGTGATTTTAGACCATAACCACTACAAATTTACCAAATACAAGATAAATATAGGCAATTTACATCATACACCAAAAAGTCACTTGATTAGATTATGAATCACAGATAATCTTGTATAACACCAAAGAATCCCTGAATCTGCAAGGAGAAAATCAACAATAGATAGGAGTTATGCAGAGAACCACACACTTGCCCATCCGGGTAGTTAGCCATGTACACGTGCACTACAAAGGTTAAAAAAATGCCAAAAAACAAACCCATTTGCTTGTCATAGCCATCACTCACCCCTATTCCCTAACCAAACCCAACCACATATTATACAAATTTCTGTCTAGAAAAGGAAGCAATCTTCTTGAATTAAAGGAACCATACACCGCTCTGCTGCTGTGTGCGGCTAACTTCTCCACTGTACACCATTTTTTGTTATCAAAATCATCGCCTAAACCGTCTACTCTTAATATTCTGCCTACTGAAAAAGATGCCACAAATTAGTCAATTAATCACCCACAGAAAACTCAATACAGCAACTGCCAAGGAACTCGGCCAAGAGCTTTTCAAACACCAATTTATGAATTCACATGGCAATAACAACACTTTCAGTACTTTATTCGGCATCCTAACATAGGTTCAAACATAAAGGATTCTACTCCTCAAAGAACAGCAGTATACATTTACCATGTCTGCATTCTGAAAGCACAAGATGCCATATTTTTCATAGGTAGGGAGCTTTGGCAAGCATCAGGAATTCTACTTTCCCCTCTTGATTGCCATATTGCCCATATATTCCACCCCAAAACATTTCTCATGTATGTCATTGCTTCATACATTCAGGGCTCAAGGAAGAGAATAAAAAATGAATTGGAAAATGTCAAATATGATGCATGACCCGACATGGGTGGAATAGCTATTCCTAGTTACTACAGGATTCATGGAATAGCAATTCCTCTTTGCAATGAAGAAATAGTAGCTATTCCATCATTCATACAGTTGTTAGGAATAGCTATTTTGTCCGATGTCAGAGTTATGCATCATATTTGGCATTTTCCCACTCAATTCCTATTCTATTCCATTCTGCCAACCAAGCGAGTCATCAATGATTTAAAATAAAAACATATAATCAAATCGCAAATTGAATACGCCTTTGGCATCAATTCAATCCCCAGTTTTCAAATTGTAAGTTGGACAGTAAATAAGACCCAGCAAAATAGAAGATATGATTACATCCTAAAAGCAGCATATGCTAAATAAGCAAGGAATAGTGAAAATAAAAACACCACTTTAAGAAAAGAAGAACAATAAGAAAAGAAAATAAAAGCAACAAACACAAACAGGAAGCAACAGCTAATATATTTCATATCTATTGCTGTCTACTCTCATGTTTAAAAAATTTCCACTTGATGAATGATCTTCCATCCCAAGAAATCAAGAACTAAAATTGTAAACAGCATCAGATATCGCTGTCTATTTTACTGAGAAGATGGAAACATTATCAGTCAGACAAACAGACTAGAACAGAATTGGCAGGATCTTTTAGCACATGAAAACCACATATGAAACATGTGGCACCACAGTACGTTTTAAAACATCTTTCCCGCAACATTTTCTTCATAAAAAAAAAATTGCTCTCCCTATCATTCATTGGAAAAGTAGACGCTTGAACTGATCAAAGGAAACAACATACATGAATCAAATAACAAAACAGCTAGCATGAAGCCGAGTAAAAAAAGAACCAAATACAGCAAAACTATATTGCCAACAAAAAAAAATCATTAAACCAGTCACAATGCTACAAGGGTATTAAGGAAAAAGACACCAACAACTCCAAACAAGCACTTGATACTGCAACCCAGATTTTCAGTTATTTTGACATTAACTCATTCAACAAACAAAAACCACGGTGTTATATATATTGTTTGAAACATGCATTTTACCCAAGAATTTTAGCCATGAAATATGACAAGTTTGTGGATAAAAATGCTTGATACAGACAGATATCATGAACCATAGTACAGTTCGAAATCAAGATGGGAGTAAAATGGAAAATTCAAATATCACTATAAACAAGGACCATTTTCTGTAAATAAAGAAAGAAACCTAACCACAAACTATTCCACTCCTTAGTTAATGGCCTACATCTGATCCAGATGCTGAGGAGCTATCACTATCTGAATCTGCAAGAATTACCCAAAACATGATAAATGATAGTTTTCTATAAAAACATAATAATAATGCAATTGGCAAACATATGTGAAACAGTAAAG
>CATIWQ010182308.1:0-21355 GCA_949673415.1 Euphorbia schlechtendalii | reverse complement strand
AACACGAAAATCAATAAAATTTTAAAGCTCTTCGATTTTTATTCGATTTTTTTACCCCCCCCACACTAAAGAACACAATGTCCTTGTTGTGAGAGATTTTATTAAAATAAATCACACAACTAACTAGTCTAAAAACAAATTAAAAAAGAGAAGTAAGAAAAGAATAAACCCGTTTATTATGAAGGAAAATCTAGGATCCATGTTGCGATCGCGATGGCCTGTCACGACCGTGACTTCCTTAACCACAAACATTTAGGTTTTGAAACCCGATATTCACGAGCGCGAGATGTATGTCGCGGTCATGATCTTCTTTAATTCTTCAAATTCTTCATTTTTTTAAGACTTATAACCTAGAAAAACAAACTAAGAAAAACAAACGTATTAAATACAATTTCCCATTTTCCGTTAATTTATCTCTAGAACGCACTTGCCTTCCCTGGCAACGGTGCCAAAAACTTGTTCGCCACTTTTCTACTGATAAGTTTAATAGTTTGTTCACAAGATTTGGCTATATATCACCGGCGCCAAAAACTTGTTCGCATAAAGAAAAGGTGTTGTCGGTACCACTTATCAAATAGAAAAATGATGATAACTGCAAGTATACAGTTGCGATGTAGTTTTAAAAGATATCGATCCCACAGGGAAGGTCTAGTTCATAAATCGAAAAGAAAACGATGCAAAGGTTTTTTAAAATAATTTTGAAGATAGATTTGGTGAAAGTTGAAAAGATATGCAAATAAGAAGGGTAGAGTAGATATGCCTTTCTTAAAAACTAGTTTAGAAAGATGAGAATGCAAAGACTCAAAGACAAGACAATGCACATATATGACTTTCAACAATACGGTTCTACACTCTCTAAGATTCAATTATGCAGCACATAAAGTTACACATGAAATGAATTTTCTTATCTAGGGTAAATGACTTGCATCAATTCATAAAAACCTGAATAACATCAATGCTATGCTTAGTACGGTCGCTCTCACATAACCACATTTAGCAAGTTACCATTCCAAAAATGTTGGCTTACTAAACGGCGTTGAATCACAGATCCAGTGATTATACATGATATTATTAACCCTGAAACTACTCTTAAAATAACGCCAACGCATATAACTTGATTAATATAAAAGACTTAGCACGAAATACGCATTATGAAACATAGACATATCATAAACTTCAATATAGAAAGTATAAGTAGAAAGCAAAGAAAAGTTGTAAGGTATGCAAGTGAAAGCTAAAGTTGATCAAACCGTATCCACTCTTTAATGGGAGTCATCAATTCCCGTAATTCCTGCGTCTACTTTGAATTCGGTCTCGGCCTGTACAGAACCTCTACTAGGATGCTATTCTTTGTGAATAATGAACAAACGAATATTGAAGAATGAAAACTTTTATTGATAAAGTACACTTATACAACAATCGCTCGAGAATATAGAGAAATCTAGTGATCGAAACAAGGATTCGAATCACTTAAACATTTTCTCGCTAACGCTTAAGAACATAGCGAATCTATCTACACACACTATATGTGACTCTTTATTTGCACTCTAATGTTGTACACATCCAATGCCACACTCTACAAGAAATTGTGATGGAATGGAGTCCTATTTATATAGTTTGAAGGGTTGCGTCTATCCAAACAAAGGGTTATGTTCATTGGTAAAAGATTGCATCTCTTCATTGTGATTGGTTGAGAAGCTTTGATATAATCCACAATGGATAAGCACCTTTTCATGATTGGTTGACTCTTGATAGGCGTCTATTCGTTGGTAGTTGATGGCGGTTGATGGCGGTTGATAATGCTTATCTGGCGATTGTTAGTTAAGAAGATAATAGCTGAAAACCGCAACTGTCACGATCGCGATATACATGTCACGACCGTGAATCTGTGATTGGAAATCTTCTATTTCTGAAGTAAACAAGTCTCGACTGCGAATCTTTGTCGCGACCGTGAATTGAGTTTTACTCAGAAATCTTCTTGTAACTTCGCCGATCTTTGATAGCTTCGATTCTAAGTGTAATTATACACTTATCATACCCCCACACTTAACTTTTGCCTTGTCCTCAAGGTAAATTCAACAGAAGTGTATAAATTTGGTAAATAAGTTCGTACCTTATTTGGTGAAAGACTATTGCAGTGAGTACCACATTTTACGTTGCAAAAGATTTCAAGAAGAAGTTCCAAATTTCCCACAAATTAGTAATGTGCAATTTATATAGCTCAGTTTCATACCTTTATTCTTAATGGAGAGTCAACCGAATCGCATCTTCATATAAGCGCTATATGCATACTCGAATATTACCTTCTCTTAAGCATAGTATAAAGTATAAAGGACATAAAAAGCACACTTGATTAATTTCTCTCAAGGCATTTTTAGGTAACATAGGATGCTAAAACACTCATAGTGGTTGCATTTTATGCTCCATACCACTCTCCCCTTTTTTCAGTGGTTGCATTTTATGCTCCATACCACTCTCTCATTTTTTTCTTGTAAACATATGTTTTTGAAGTACTTTGTACTTTGCACCCATTTTTCGTGCTATGCTTTCTTTTCTTTTTTCATTCATTGAATGGTTGCAGTTTCTACTCCATACCATTCCTCACCTTTTGCATAACTCATTGAGGACAAGGCAAAAGTTAAGTGTGGGGGTATGATAAGTGTATAATTACACTTATTATCACATTAATTTTATACAATAAACACTATAGTTTTAGTTATTTTTATACTTCATATAAAAGATTTCATGTGGTATGTAGTTGTTTTTTATGCAAATGCAGATACTAGGTAAATCTTGGGAGTAAAATGAGCTAAAGTGGAATTCTATGAAAAAAGAGTGAAAAAGGTGCAAAAAGATGTGTGGAACTTAAAGATTTGGCTTAGTATCAAAGCTGTCGAAGATCGGTGAAGTTACAAGAAGAATTCTGAGTAAAACTCAATTCACAGTCGTGAAAATCATTTAAGGTCGTGACTTGTTTACTTTATAAATAGAAGATTGCAATCAAAGATTCACGATCATGTATCACAGTTGCAACATGGACAGTTTTCTACATTCATAGAGAGTTCGCTACGTTCATAAGCTTTAGCGAGAAAATGTTTAATTGATTCGAATCCTTGTTTCAATCACTAGATTTCTTTATATTCTCGAATGATTGTTGTATAAGTGTAATTGAAAATCACTTATCAATAAAAGTTTTCATTCTTCAATATTCGTTTGTTCGATATTCGCAAAGAATAGCATCCTAGTGGAGGTTCTGTACGGGCCGAAACCGAATTCAAAGCAGACGTAGGAATTGCGGGAATTGACAACTCCCATTAAAGAGTGGATACAGTTTGATCAACTTTAGCTTTCACTTGCATACCTTACAACTTTGCTTTGCTTTCTACTTATACTTTCTGTTTTGAAGTTTATGATATGTCTATGTATCATAATGCATTTTTCGTGTTAAGTCTATCATGTTAATCAAGTTATATGCGTTGGAGTTAATTTGAAGAGTAGTTTCGGGGTTAACAATATCATGTATAATCATTGGATCTGTGATATAATGCTGTTTAGTGAGCCAACATTTTTGGAATGGTAACTTGCTAAATGTGGCTATGTGAGAGCGACCCGTACTAAGCATAATATTGATGTTGTCCAGGTTTATATGATAGTCTTAATTCATTTGTGCTAGATCTAGAAAAGTCATTTCATGTGTTGCTCTACGGTGAATAATTGAACATCTGAGTATTTAGAACCGATTCTATTAGATTAGTTTAGTGAATTGTAACATCGTTGTTGAACTTGCATGTTTTCTCTGCTTTCCTTAGTTAGGGAAAATATATATATTTAGATTCTCTAATCTTTCATACCTATATTTACTCATATTTCATTCTAACCCTCCTATCCAACAAACTATACATTATTTTATTTTCTTTTTATTGTATCTTCCTTGTTGATCTTTAGAACTAGTCCTTCTCTATGGGATCGATATCTTTTAAAACTACATCGCAACTGTATACTTGTAGTTATCATCATTTTTCTATTTGATAAGAGGTACTGACAACACCTATACTTTACATGAACAAGTTCTTGGCACCGTTGATATTTAGCCAAACTCTTCGCATTAAACTTATTAGTAGAAAAGTGGCGAACATGTATCCCGTTACCAATTCTCACTCGGTGATTCGAAGTAAAAATCTACCAATACACTCAGTTGCCAAAGGTGCATCGAATCACATCTGACCAAATAGGGGATAGCTTGGAAGGTTCAAAGGAAGTAACATTGTTCTAACATCGAAACCCGTTACGAGTAACATAGTAACCGTACCATAAGGAATTCTGATTCAATATTCTTAATTTCCATAACCACTTGAGCATAAGACTACAATTAATCAATCTGAAATCCCGAATGTAGAGACCTCTAAGTGCTAAAGGCACATTAATAGTGGTCCAACTTATTTTGCAAATCCCAATTTTGTTCCCATCACCTTGCCAAAGGAAATTCCTCATCAAACTATTCAACTTAGCATCAACCGATGCGGGTAGTTTATAAATGGATAGCAAATAAATAGGAAGGGAGGAGAGTACTGATTCAATGAGAACCACTCTACCCACATAAGAAAGATAATTCACTTTCCAATTCGCTAGTCTACTCGTGAATTTGGCAATTAACGAATCCCAAGATGATGTCTGTAAATGTTTAAAGGAGAGTAGTGTTCCATGATATTTGAATGGAAACTTCTCGATACGACAGGCAAGTTGAGTAGCGAAGTTGCACAGCCTGTCATTGTCAACATGAATTCTCAGAAGTGAACTCTTTTGAAAGTTTATGCTGAGTCCTGAAATTAATTCAAAACATTTCAAAATGCGAATGAAAATCAGGATGGATTCTTCATTTGCTGGAAGGAAGCAAATCGTATCATCTGCAAATTGTAGCAGAGAAATATTTGGAAGTGAATCTTCTAAGCAGAACCTTGAAAGAAGCCCTTCTCGAATACTAGTCTCAATTAATGCTTTAACCCTTCCACTGCTAGGAAAAAAATGAAGGGAGATAAGGGATCACCTTGCTTAACTCCTTTCTACAGACGAATCGGGTCACTTGGGGAACCATTGATAAGAATAGAGGTCGTGGAATTTTTCTGACAATTCAAGAGCCATGAAATCCACTTCCTGTCAAAACCCATAGCCAAAAGCATCGCATCTATATATGTCCATGAGATACTGTCAAACGCCTTATGGAAGTCAAGTTTCAAGATAAGGTAAGATCGCCTTTGCTTGTGGATCGTGCTAATCACCTCTGAGGCAAGGAACGAGCACTCATGAACGCTTCTACCTTTAATGAATGCAAATTGGTTATCGGAGATCAAACTAGGTAAGATTGGTTATAGACGGTGGGAAAGTATCTTAGCCACTATCTTGTAAATTCCATGTATTAGAGCGATAGGTCGGAAGTTATTCAAACATGAAGAGCTCGGAACTTTCAAAATGAGTATGGTATGAGATGTTTTGAGAGTTGGTGGTAAATGAGATGATTGGTGGAAATGGTGTAGAACGCTTATGATTTCTTCCTTAAGATCCTCCCAAAATCTTTTGTTGAAGAAAAAGTTAAAACCCTCAGGTCTAGGAGCTTTATTTTCATCACATGAGCAAATCGCTGCCCATACCTCTTCTTCCGAGAAAGGAGCAATCAAACAGGTGTTGGAGCCTGCCGTAACCGAGATAAAGCATAAATTCCTTAATGGAAAAGGTACAACCTGAGGCTTTGAGAAGAGATCCGAATAGAATGATGTAATGGCTACCGTAATAGATGGAGCATCATAGATTGGACTACTATTGATCTCTAGTTGTGTAATCTTATTAATCCTAAATTGAGTTGAGGTAGTGGAATGGAAAAAGGTGGTGTTTTAATCTCTAAAAAGTGACCAATTGACCTGAGACTGCTGATGTCTAGTGCTCTCGAGGTTTTTTTGTTGTTCAAGTAAGGATGTTTTTAAGAGCTGCAACTCAGACCTTTCAGATGTCGATAGAGGCGTCAAGTTTCCACTAGATGTAATAGCAAGAATTTTTGCTTCAAGTTCCTTGATTTGTACCTCCAATTTTCCATAATTTACAGCATGCCAAGAGCGAATGCAAATGCTCAATTTCCTCAATTTGAAAGACGGGTCTCGGTTCATATAGGTTGCATGAATATAGCTCCATTTAGACCTTATGAAAGCCAAGAAATCCGGGTGATCTCACCAACAGTTTAGAGAATGAAAAGGTTTCAGCTCAGTGATATGAGAATCATGAGAACAGAATATAATAGGTAAATGATCAAATAAGGTGGTGACTAATATTGATAAAGAAACAGTAGGCCACATGTTAGAAATTCCAAAAGATATAAGGATCTATCAATCAGAGAAAATGAGTAGCTATTAGCCCAAGTGTGGTCGCGGCCATGAAGGGGAAGATCATGAAGTTCGCTCTCATTCACAAAATTCCTAAACCAATCTATTGACTGCGTAAAATGATCTCCTAAGCATTTTGAAGTAAATAACACCTCGTTGAAATCACCACAAATCAAGATATGGGTAAACGGCCAAATAAGGGGCAATAATTCCAACCACATTTGATTCCTTTCCGACGCTACCGTTGATCCATATAAAACCACTACATGAATATCCACATTAGAAGAAACAAGATGGAATAGGACCATCTCTCTGAAGATGTAACCAAAGTAACATTAGATAGAATGGTATTCCATGAAAAAATAATGCCACCAGAAATACCCCATGATGGAGAACAGTGAAACGAGAAATCATTATGGCCATAAAAGTTCTTAATGGTTCGTTACTAACATCCTTAGCTTTAGTTTCCAACAAAACCCAAAAATGAATTTTATGTTTCCTAACACAAGAACGGATGAAAGTTTGTTTGGCACTATTATGAATGCCACCCTGATAATTCCAACTAACAAAAGATAGAGACATCTAAGATTAAGGAAGTCCTCAAAAGATTAGGCAATTCAAGAACTCGAACTCTCTTCTAACGCCTTCAAAATAAACTCATTATTCCTTTCTTTGAATAACCCGAGTTTGTTCCCAATCTCAAAGGTGAGCTGATTCTCTTCATCAGCCCATTTGTGTGAGAGCTTATGAAGAATAATTCTTTTCCTGTTAGAGATGTCAGGCCCAGAGGATGATGTGAGGCTATCAGTTGGAGCAGTTTTTGAGAATGGAGGCTGTGATTGGTTACTGCTTTCTGCTAATTCTGTATTCGGATTGGATTGAATGAAGCGGTTAAGAGACTTGGGGGGGACTACCAAAATGAGTTGTTGCATTATCTTGAGGTGTTTCCGAAACATGAGAGGCACTACTGGTTGGGATATCAGTGGCAAAGGAAGGCTCTTTGAATTAAATTGAGAGCTCAATTCTTACTGCCTCTACTGAAATAAGTGAGTTGGAATAGTGCACTAGACCATGGCAGCAGGCTACCACCTGACGAAATGAGGTATGAACTGATATGACAGTGTCACACACTTGTAGGTTGATAATATGGTTCTTTAAAGAAATAAGGACCGAGATGAGACAGGATACTACGTCCAAACGGTCAGGGCGATCAAAGTTGAAGTCAATAGAGACTAGTTCCCCACACAACGCTACCAAATGACAAATTAGAGGTTTCGAAATTAGAGCCGGAGATAAAGCTAATAAATTAGAATGCATGAGGCATTCATCCGGGATAAAATCAGTCAGAAATCGAGATACATCAGAAATCAAGTCTTGAAGTGATAACCAATCCACATCAATAAAACCAGACATGGCATCATTTGGAAAAAAACACATCACAACCCTGTTACCACCTACAAGTGCAACAAAATCGATCACGAAATCCCTTTCCTTAACCAAATTAAACAAGTCCGGAATGGTAGAGATATTTCTGACCTTAGCTAAACATACACGCAACAGCCAGGGTGCAGACTGATCAAAAACTTTATATCCTACCATGATAGGGGAATTGCCATTGAAAAAATTTGCATAAAAACATTGGTCTCTAGATGATTCATGAAAAGTTTTCTGTTGTTTCACAAGAGAAGCTGTCTATTTTAGAGCTAAAGCTGCGACAAGAGTAACTAGCTTTCTAGGCGCGTAATCTGATTGTACTAATACAAACTGAGTTCATTCTATAAAGGACCTCATGCAAAGGAAGAGAACCATCTGGTGTCAAAAAGCCAAAATTCAGATTCTTGATATTCCTCTTTCTAGCAGTATAAATACTTCCGTTAATTCCATACTTCGAAAAAACTGATTGCAAAGCCTTAAAGTCATGAGAATTAGGGTAATTCTCAAAGTAAACCCTAGTTCCTTGCGTTGTTGAACTATTAACTACATTATAAGCTCGGTTAGGTTTTCTAGTTACAGGGAGAAGAGGGAGGGGAAGGTGGCTGGTGGTTTCCGGCTATAGGTGATGAAAACAGTGGCTGCTAGGGGTGGCGGGGTTAGGGTTTCTCTACTGGTGGGGTTTCTCCATTTTTTAATTAGTTATTTTGTTTAGCTTTTCTTCTTTGGCAAAATTAAGTTAAATAAATGGTGGGACTTAAATATTCTTTATTTTGGAAAATTCTCCAAAATGAAGAATCATTGGGCTTGCCTTAAGGCAAATCCAATCCCATTCTCTAATTCAAATCCCATTTTACAAGATTTATAGTCTTTTCTCTCTATCCATATTCCCTATGTTTGTATTCCCAAAATTAGATTCCCTTAAAATAATAATATTTAATTAGCATATCAATTTCTATACATAATTTTATCCTAACTATTAATTAACAAATTATATCTTAATTATAATATTATTAATTAAAATATATCATTAATTAATTATTATAATTAGTTTTATTACTAATAAAAATATAATGCTTGTTTAATAAAATAAAACAAGTCATTAATATTAAAGAAAATGTAATACTACAAATTACAATAACTATTACATGAAATATAAGCTACATATGATGATACACTAATATAATTATTTTTTAGAAACGTACTTGCTAACGTGCAACTACAATAATAAACCATAATAATAAACCATAAGTAATCATATAAGTTGTATTTTATGAATTTTCGGGTCCTTACCACCTTAGTAGTTACTAATTAATATTTCAGATTTGTTACTTACATTATTGTATGAATATAATTTGTATTTATGGTTTTTTACTTATGTTATTAGAATAGTTGAGATTTTTCATGGATTTTTTTACTTAGTAATGTTTTTTTGTATCATTTAAAATTGAACTATGTTAATGTATATTTTTTTATATAATTTAAAGTTTATTTAGTTTTCAAATATCAAAATCAAATGAAAACTACAAAAATAGTATACAAGTAAAATGTGACCCAACACATAAATACCCAAATTTAATTAATTTAATACAAAATATAAATACAAAATATATTATTATTGTATTCATTCTCCAAAATAGGCATCCCTATCCATATTTTGAAGAATATGGAAGAATAGGCATCTCTATCCATATTTTGAAGGCCAAATGCTTCAAGACCTCTTTGAAGTTGGCTAAGAAAACCCGATACCACCCTCAACTTGGCAAAAAGGACTACTTACCCCCTTTAACTTGGCAAAAATGCACTAGTTTTCCCCTACAATGCCACGTGTCAACTTCTAGTTAAAGAGAGAAAAATCAGAAACATGATATCTTTGAAAAGTCAAACCAACCAGATTCTAACACGTGGCATAGAGGGGGCTAATTGGTGTATTTTTGCCAAGTTAATGGGGGTAAATGGTCCTTTTTACCAAGTTGAGGGGGGTAACTGGTCCTTCTGCTAAGTTGAGGGGGGGGTAACTGGTTTTTTTGAAAGTTGAGGGTGATGTATTAGGCCTCTTTTGATGTATTGGGGGTCTTGATGTATTAGGCCTCTTTTGAATCTATATTTTGATAAATAATATATGGGGAATGGTTGGGTTGCCATATTCCCCATATTCATTCCTCATTTTGCCAAATTCCTTATATCAGGAAAATGTTTAACTTGCTCTTAAGCCCCAATAAACTAGGAACAAGCATGCTTATAATTTAGCCAATTAGTGGATGAAAAGTTAGTGCAATTTTATGTTAGTATTTGAATGATAAATTAATTTGTCTTTAAATTTAATAGGATGACGTCTGCTAGGGTTTTCTCTCCCTAGCTGCCGCCGAGCATCCACTACAAGAATTTTAGCTTTTTGTGACAATCAATGTTATATTTGGTGATGAAAAAAGTTTTTTGCTAACAAAAAACATATTTTTCATCATCGAAGATGCGTCACAAAATGTTAAATTTCTTGTAGTGATCTTTTTTCTGGCCATTCCACCATTTTTATCCACCATCTTGTTCCTTTTCTTTCTGTAGTCAAGAAACCTCTTCTTGTTTCTTGGTTCTTGAACTTTTTATTATCCATCCTTTCTTGCATTGTTGGTTTTCTAGGGTTTCAGTCTTTTAAGCAACATGAATTTAGGTTTTTCAAATGTTGATTTTATTGCCGATCTTTCTAATCAGCAAGCTGATCCTCCGAAATGATCTCTCTAGGCAGCAGTCACATCCTCTTCGTAAAACAAACAGCAACCATCTTATGCGTAAGTCACCAATGGAAAATCTAGTCCCACAGCTTTTCAATCATCGGGAGAGATTCATGATGTTGGTGGCGGGTATAAAGCTATCCGCATTCCTCAGCAAATCTATGAGGAATGGATTAAAGCATGTTAAAATTTGGTAATTTGAAGGATTAACTATACCAAAGGAGACCAGCCTTGGAAGCATGGGGATCTAAAAGCTAAACTGAATTCGGCTTGGGGAAGGTTGATGGATTGGAGGCTGATTTCCATAGGAAAAGGGTTTTATCACATTGTGATGAATTCGGAGGAGGTAATTCAGAAAGTTTGGAATAAGGGCATCATGAATCTTGGTCCTGGAATCATGAGATTTTTTCCATGGACTCCTGGTTTTGATCTAAATAATCACAACCAAACACCATGTCAGGTATGGATCCGTTTATTTAGTTTACCTTGGGAATTTTGGGATCGTCGTATCTTGGCTAACATCGCTAGGGGGATTAGCATTCCATTGCATTTTGATAAAAATACTATTGATGGGGAGCTAGGTCATTATGCTAGAATCTTTAGTGGACTTGGACCTCAAGACCCCACTGAAAGATCAAATTACGTTGGATACGGATGCAGATAAATTTTGAATAAACATTGAGTATGAGAATGTCCCCGTCTTATGTTCCACTTGCTCTTCCATTGGTCATCAGGTGGTTCATTGCAAACGTAATAATGTTGGAATTCATTCAAAGGATACGAACTTTGAAAAGAAATCTATTGCGGAAAGAGTTATTCAGAAGTGGGGCAGCAACAATTATGAACAGCAGCACACTAACAAGATGGTTGTGGATGATGTTGAGATTAAACAAGATAGCTTGTTGTTTGCTAGAAATAAGCAGAGATAGAAGAGTTTTCTGGAAAGAAATAACATGACAGTTAAAGTTTCGTCAGTGTTTGATCGACTGCAAAAAAGTACCACTCCCTCAAGGAGGTCACCTCTAATTGATATGGATAGAGTTTCGATTGAATCAGATACTTCGAAGGAGGAGAAAGGGAATGACTATATTGATGAGGATGGAATTGAGCTAGATGGTTTGAACAAAGCGTTAGTTATCATAATAATGAGAATAATCTCGTACATGGGGAGCAGTCCTCATCGCATCAGAATGCTTTTAATCTGGACGAAATAAATTTGGAAATTCATTTGATGGAAGGTAAAGGAGTGACTAATGATAAAGAATCGTGGGTTGATTTAACTGAAAAGGAGGATAATTTAGATTGGTAAACGGTGAAGGCTCGGAAAAGGAAAATGGAAATGAAGTCGCATAATTTGCGAAGGAACTCAACTACTTCTCAATGATTGCCCTATATTGGAATTGCAGGGGTTTCAAAATTAAGAAAACACAAAACTATGTATTTACCTTAGTTTCAGAATATAAACCTACTCTTCTTTGTTTGGCGGAGCCGATGATTGGTTTTGACAAAATTAATTCCTCTTTTTGGAGGAAAATCGGTTATGAGCTAGTGGGAATGAATGATAAATCACCTTCCACCATGTGGGTTTTTAAATCTACTTCTTTTGGTTTGGGGCTGAATATTACTTATAGAACGGATCAGGCTTTCATAGTTAATTTTAGTAGCTCAGGGCTGAATGTTGGCTTTGTATATGGTAGCGTTAATAGGAGGAAGTAGCAGGAGCTTTATGAGACTATTACTTCGGTATCTTTGCGCAATGATTGAATTTGGATAGGGGACTTCAATGCGATGCTAGGATCTCATGAAAAGAAAGGGAGACATCCTAATCCAGGGTCTTATGCTGATTTCAAAACTTGTATAGACACGGCAGAGCCTATGGATGTGCACACTTCGGGTCTGATGTATACTTGGTTTAATACTAGGGAAGGAACGGCAAGGGTTGATTGCAAACTGGACAGGGCTTTGGTTAGTTCTAATTTTGCTGCTACATATCTTGTTTTTCATTACTCAATCCTCGCTAGACATTTTTCCGATCATCATCCAATTTTATTTGAGTGCTGATCGAATGCTACGAACATTTATAGATTCTATTTTTAGTCTTTGTGGTTAACTCATGATGGTTTTAGAAAGGTGATTGAGGAACATTGGAATTTGGTCTTTCCTTCGTTACCCCCGAATCAATTGTTATTGACAAACTTAAAACTTTGAGCCCTATTCTTCATCGATGGAATAATGAAATTTTTGGCAACCTTGATGATAATATTCAAAGAGCTGAAGCTGAGTTATGACGTGTATAGGGGCTGGTTGTTATTAAAGGCCCGACTTCGAATCTTATCACTGCGGAGATAGATGCTCATACTTGTTTAGACATCCACTTACGTCATAAGGAGATTTATTTGAAAGAAAGGAGCTGTATATGATGGATTAAAGAAGGTGATCGGAACTCGAATTTCTTTCATAGAGTGGCAAGCTACAAAAAGTCGGGTGGAGGAGTTCATTCCTTGATGATTGACGGTATTCTAACTAGTGATGTTGATAAAATTACAACTCATATGACTATATATTATGAGCAGATTTTCAGCAAAGATAACACTGTTGAGGTGGATAATCATTTGATTGACTTGATCATTCCTCATTCGGTTACCTTAGAGGAAAATGAGTCCCTTACTGCTCGTCCATCTTCAGATTTAATCAAGAAGATGGAGTGTGATTTGGATGAGACGAGTGCACCTGGTCCGGATGGTTTTTTAGGTTCCTTTTATAAGTTTTCTTGGGATATTGTTGGTCATGACGTTGTTAAGGTGGTTCAATAATTTTTTGAAATAGGTTTTATGCTCCCAGGTTTAAATTCTAATCTCATGATGCTTATTCCTAAGAAAGAAGGAGCTGTCCATTCTGAGGATTTCTGACTGATTGTCATGAGCAATTTCACATTTAAGATTATTACCAAAATTTTGGCAGAGAAGTTAAGCATGATTGCTTCTCATGTTATCTCCGATAACCAATTTGGTTTTATTAAAGGACGTTGTATCAATGAATGTACTACCAGAACATCTAAAGGGGTTAATCTTTTGAATAAGAAATGCTTCGGAGGGAATTATGCGTTGAAATTGATATTCGAAAAGCTTTCGACACACTTGACTGGGACTTTTTAAGATCAGTTCTACGATCTTTTGGTTTTTCGGAGACATTCATTAGATGGATTGATAGTATTCTTCAGTCTTCCCACATCTCAATTCAAACTCCGCTTGGTCCTAGGGGCTATTTTAAACGCACACGTGGGGTTCGACAAGGAAACCCGCTATCACCGATTCTTTTTGTTCTGGCTGAGGATTTTTTAAGTCATTTTATTACGAGGATAGTCCAATTTGGGAAATTAAAACAAATGAAATACACCAAGGAATGTTTATTTCCTTCACACATGCTTTTATGCGGATGATGTTCTTCTTTTTGGATTAGCATCTGTCAAAAATATGAGACAGTTGAAGGAGATTTTCAAACGGTATGGAAACATCTCAGGGCAGCTGGTTAACTGGAGTAAATCTTGCATTTATTTCGAGGAATCGGTGTGTTCAGCAAGGGTGACAAGGCTGGCCATCTTTACCGTTATTCAAATTGGTAAGCTTCCTTTTCACTATTTAGGTGTGCCTCTTTTTCGTGGTGCACCAAGAGCAGCTAATCTTCGTGATTCTCTTGTTAAAATTATGCTGAATTTTGATAGATGGATGGGGAGTGCTTTATCAATGGCGGGAAGAATTGTTCAAGTTCAATCGGTGGTTAATAGCTCATTGCTTCACTCTTTCATGGTTTACAAATAGCCTAAGAACTTATTAAATCGGCTAGAGAAGGCAGTAAGGAATTTTATATGGACGGGTTCTATCGATAAAAGGAAAGTGGTAACAACCCCATAGAGTAAATGCATGAAATCGACTAGTTATGGGGGGCTGGGTATGAAATCTATGGAAGATTTGAATATGGCTATGTTGGGTAAGCTTTCGTGGAGCCTAATAGAGTCCAATTCAAGTGTAACAAGGCTGCTGAAATCTCATTTTTTCCTCAACTCTCAGCAGCGAATTTTTATTCACAACTCTAGTATTTGGAAGTCTATTTGGCCTGTGTATGAGATTATTCGATCCCAATGCATTTTACAATGAGTGGATAGCAAGGATGAGATAATTTGGATGTTGGCAATCAATGGATCTTTCATGGTAAAGGTTTTCTACCGTTGGCTTCAATCGAAGGAGCAGTAATGCATTCAGTTTACAAAGCTTTGGCACAAGACAATAGCTCCTTCTCATTCTTTGGTGGCATGGAAGGCAATTACTAGGTATATCTCTACACATGATGTGCTACAACGAAAAGGTATTCATGTGGTTTCTATTTTTTCACTCTGTTATCGTAATTATGAAACAATTGATCACCTTTTTGTCTCTTGCTGTATTGCGAGACAATGTTAGACTGCTTTGAGCTCTCTTTTTGGAAGAACAATTGATTTAAATGGAGGCTTGATTGATGTTGTTGATTTTGCAAGGATTCAGTGCTTTAGTTCTCAGATTGAAGTACATTGGAACTCCGAGATAGCAACCATTATTTGGTTGATATGGCATGCGCAAAACAGAAGTACTTTTGACAACATCCAGCCGAGAATATTCATCACATCCTGCACAAGTTGTGGGCTGTTTTGCGGTAAACAGACAAGCTCGGTTTTGGTAATATGTGGAATTCAACGGTTGAAAGAAATATTTTGGGATCTCTCTCGATTCAACCTCACTACAGTAGAGCCCCCAAGATCATTCCAATTCGTTGGACAGCCCCCCCGAAGGATTGGATTAAAGTTAATACGGACGCTTCATCAACGGTTACACCGGGAGACACTACAAGAAATTTAGCATTTTATGACGTATCTTCAATGATGGAAAGAGTGTTTTTTATCAGTAAAAAACAATTTTTGTCATTAAATATAATTTTGGTTGTCACAAAATGCTCAAATTCTTGTAGTGAGACTCGGGTTGCGGTGGCATCTTTAGGAATGAAAATGGTGATGTGCTCCACTATTTTGCTTTCTCTATTGGTGTCTCATACTCGTTCTTGGCTGAATTAAAGGCGGCAATCTATGATATTAATTTTGCACATGACAAGGGATGGAATAAAGTTTGGCTTGAGAGTGATTCGATGTATGTTGTCTTGTTGCTCCGTAATAGGCACATGGAGGTTCCTTGGTTGATTCGGCTAGCATGGAAGGAATGTTTAACCAAGATGGGTAATTTAAGACTCGTTGTTTCTCACATTTATAGAGACGGGAATCGTATTGCAGATGCTCTTGCGATTTACGATAGAATCATGCAATCTTCTGATACTTGGGACTCTGCTCCGCATTTTTGCTTGCCTTTTTTAGTTCATGATAGAATGAATAGAGTTAACTATATATTCAACTAGTTTAGTTGCTTTTGTTTCTTTTAGTGTTGGTCATTTGTTTCGGCCGATTACTGGACTCGTTTTGTATCTCTTTTTTTTGTTTCTTTTATTTTTAATAAATCTTAAGGGGGTTTTTAGTAGTGGGGAAGGGCGGGTCCCGCCATGGTGTTAGCTCCATAGCCTGCCTTCGGGTGTGGGCAGTAAGAGGCACTCTCACTGAGGAACTTATGTCACCCTCGCTTCTTTCTTCCTGGCCCTAATCTTATTTAAAAAAATTAATTTGTTTTTTCATTTTACCTATTCCTAATTTGTGTGGAAACATGAGCTCACGTTATACTTGGTGCTTCCCCATGTCAATTTTCATACTACACAGTCAATTCAAGCTTATTGACTTGGAAACTTTTCAAAATATGTCTGACAATGAAGGAGGTTATGATCTCATGCTAGCTTAAATTGATGATGACAGTGACAATTCTGAACAACAAGGTAATCTTATCGTATTAAAGAATAGTAAGTACATATATACTTGAATTAAAAAATCAATCAGGTCAATGTCTTGTGGTTGAACAAATGAAAAGAAGTAGCACTGAGTAATGATCGGAGAAAAGCCAAAAAAATATACAAGAAAACTGGCATAAAACATGGATTTGTAATCACATCGAGAGGCGAAACTGTGCTTCATGTTGCAGCTTCAGCAGGCCACACTGAGTTCGTAAAAAAACTCATTCCACACATGAGCGAAGACGAGATAAAAATCGATAGGGATTCGATATTCTCGACAAATGGAAATACAGCACTTCATTGTGCAGCAATATCTAGAAATATCAAAATTGCTAAAGCCATTGCGAAACTCAACAACAATTGTCTTCTAAACGAACTTGCAGTGATGAGGGGTGAAAAGGATTGTTTGCCAATCGATATGGAAGCTTTAAAGGGGAACAAAAAAATTGTTAGATACCTTTATCAACCTACAAAACATCATCTTCAATCTCCTACCTTCAACATAGCTCAAACCGATGCCCGCAGAACTTTTCTTCTGAAATTGATTGAATCGGAAATTTATGGTAAGTCAAGCATACAAGTAGGGTTGAGTCAATGTTACAAAAAAACAACTTGATTGTGTTAAGGTGCAATATACATCACTTAAATGTTATTCTACAGTGGCTAGATGCATAGTTACTCCCTTGAACTTTGTACTTTTCACCCCAAAACTTGGAAAAGTCAATGCTAGCCCCCTAAACTTGGCAAAATAACATTTTTCTGCCCTCTTAGTGCCACATGTCACCTTTTGATTCGAGAGAGAAAATTTGACAACTTTAAAAAGTCAAACCAATCAAAAGGTGACAAGTAACACTAAGGCCACTCGTGAATGAGTGCACTTTTGTCAAGTTTAGGGGTTGGTAAACATATTTCAAAGTTGGAGGCGGCATCTAGTAAAAAATATCAAGGGACTAATTATGTGTTTGACCTTCAACCGTCTATGTATATTTCTCTCTGTTTTAAAAGGCGATCAAGGTAGCCGCCTAGACGGGGTTTTTTGAAACACCGTCCCGATTTTATATAATCGGGCGGTCAAGGCGGAAAGTGTTGCCAAAACTTAGAAAAGTGTCGCCAAAGATCGTAAAAGTGTTGCCAAAGCTTAGAAAAGTGTCATCAAAGCCTAAAAAGTGTCGTCAAAACCCAGAAAAATTTTATTAAATGAATTTTAAATTTTATTATATAAAAATTTATATGTTAGTTAAATTTATTATTCTAATTCATTAATAAATATTAAATATTTTAAAATACTAATCCGCCTAGTCCCCACCTACACCTTGATTAATCCTCGCTTAGGCCCCTGGAAGCTCTAACAGACCGACTAGCGCCTATCACCTTTTAAAACACTTATATTTCTTTCTTAATCAAATTTATCTATATATCTTTAACTAATTTTGGTACTAGATATAGCATTGTAAATGGCACATGCACTCATTGTTCAACGAATAGCTCCAGATTCAATGGAAGAGAGAGCATTGGTAAAATTGGCAAGAAAGCCTTTGAGTCCATTTCATGTTTTGGTTTCTCATAGTATGGTAGTAAAATTATGGCTAAATTCATCAAGACCTCACTAAACTTGGTAACTTTTGTCGGATATTACATGGACTTTTCAAAAGTTCCAATTAGCCCCTGAACTTAGTAAAAATGCATCAGTTTGCTCCTTCAATGCCATGTGTTATGTTTTGGTTGGTTTTGACTGTTCAAAGATGGCAATTTTTGGATTTTTATCTCTTCATCCTGAAGTTGGCATGGTATTGAGTGGCAAATTGGTGCACTTTTCACAAGTTCAGGGATTAAGTGGAACTTTTGAAAGTTTAAGATGGCATATGACAAAAGTTTCCAAGTTCAAGAGTGTCTTTATGCATTTGACCTAAAATATTAAATTTTGTTTAACTATTAGTTATTTACATATGGTTTTTCCATGGTTTCCAAAACCATGAAAGTTTTGATTGTCGGAACCACCAATATGGTAGTTTTATGCGGTATTATATGATCGTGTAATGAAGGAAAAGCACCGGGTTTGGAGGGCTTCAATTTATATTTTTATAAGCGATTTTGGAATGATCTAAAGCCATGCGTTATTGAAGTGTTTGAAAATCCCTATGCTACCGGTAAGCTACCAAATTCAATTAAGAAGTCATTCACTGTTCTTATTCCCAAGGTTCAGTGGTCCTCATCTCTTGGAAATTTTCGGCGCTCTTGTGCATGGCATTTATAAGGTGGTCTCCAAGGTCCTTGCTACCCGAATTAAGCCATCCCTTTCAGAGTTGATTTCGGAAAATCAATTTGCATTCGTGAAAGGTCGAAGCATTCATGAATGTTCCTTTATCGCATTGGAGGTAATCCACTCTATTCGGTCTTGTAGACGTTCATGTTTGGCTTTAAAACTTAACTTTAAAAAGGCTTACGATAGCATTTCTTGGAATTTTATTGATGCTGTTTTACGTAGAATGGGCTTTGTTGATAGATGGATTAAGGGTTATCTAGTTGTAGAGATAATTCGACAACTTCGATCATAATCAACGTGAGTGATCCAATTCGGCTACATAGAGGAGTTAAGCAAGGAATCTGATGTCTCCTTTTATTTTTGTGTTAGCCGTTGAGGGGTTGAAATAATTATTCGACCCTAGTAATTGGAAGGGCTTATTACTGGGTTTTCGAATTGATGGGTCATTCAGCGATATCTCTCTTCTTCAATTTGTAGACAATACATTGTGTTTTATTTCAGCCGACGAGTCTCTAATCCCCATTGTTTTAAGGATTCTTCGATGTTTTGAAGCAATTTCGGGACTAAGCATCAATTTTCATAAGAGCTCTCTGATGGGGGTGAAAGTGAGTGACTCTCATGCTAATGGATGTGACAAATTATTGGGGTGCAAAGTGGAAAAGTTTCTGATTGTGTACTTGGGTGCCCCCTTAAGCGTATGCCGTTATCATGTTGGAATTCGTTAATTTCTAAGTTCCACAGTAGACTTCAAACATGGAAGGGACAATGTTTATCATATAGTGGTAGAGTCATTCTCATAAAATCGGTACTTCTCTCCATATTTACTTACTTACTTTCGATTTACAAACTTCTCTCTTCGGTTAATGGAAAGCTTATTCAAATGATGAGAACGTTTCTTTGGAAAGGGGATGCATTAGGAAGAGGTGTTAGTAAAGTGTGTTGGGAAATGTTCTCACTACCGAAGAGTGAAGGGGGACTTTATATTAGGGATTTCAAGATTGCGAATTGTAGCCTTCTTTTAAAGTGGATATGGAAGTTTCGGTTTAATGAAAGCGAGAGGCTATGGTATGATATTTGTGTCAAAAGATATGGTTTTCAGTCTTGAGCAGCCTTGGACAACTATGATATATGTCGTCTCTCTCATATTTGGAAAGAAATTGTTGCTTATTGTGTATCAAACGAGGGGTTGTGGAATGTGTTCAAACTGAATGTCAAAGTTATAGTGGGAAATGGACGGGGAGCTCTTTTTGGCATGATAATTAGACATTCGATGTACCTTTGGCTATTTTATTTTTGGATATATGTGCATTATGTAATCGGAAAGAGTGTACATTAGTTGACGGCTATTTGTTGCTATTCGAATCAGCCCCTTTTTCAAGACCCTTTTGGAAGCGTAGCTTGAAGATTTCGAGTCGCAATAGGTGCATGCAAATATGGGAATGAATTATGTAATCTAATTAGAATTTTTTGCAGAATAGTGCAGGTATCACGAAGGGTCTGCTACTGTCGAATCTGTTTTCGTTCGGGGCTACAAACAGTTTTATTGGGAATGGTGGTGGCTCTTAAGAGTTTTAGGCGGCCAGCTTCTGTTCACGTGTTTATAGGTCATGTGCTCGAGGTTCGGGTGTTCAATTCGATATCTTATGGAGGTCGCATCTTGTACCAAAGATTAAATTTTTTGGGTGGCTTGTTTTTCAAAAACGATCATCGTCAAAGGTATTTTTATTCCAGAGAGGTTGTATCGACAACGCGAAGTGTCCTTTTGGTGACGAGATTGAATCCATTGAACACTCTTTGTTTGATTGTTCATGAGCTTATAGCGTATTGTGTGACCTTTTTCAATTGTTTGGTGTAGTGGTAACTATTCTAGAATTAGGATATGACCTCTTGACATGTTGGCATTCTCTTTTTCGAGTGGGAACAAGCCAGGTTTTTGCTACTTCGTTGTGGTTCTTCGTAGCGGTTCTTCATAGCGTGGAATCTTTGGAGAAGAAGAAATAGTGTGATATTTGATGATCAACCAAAGAATGAAGACTTACTTTTAGCGAGTTATTATCATTGTCGGTTCTTCTTTTCTTATATCAGGGTTATGCTTCTGTTTGGTATGAATGATATTCTCATTCATCCAAGCACTTTACTTGATTGTACATAACTTTTGTTCTCCCCTAAAGAATGTTTTCATGTATTTATATAATGAAAAGAGGGATGGGTGTTTTGTAAGCAAGCGTCTCGCATCAACTTAGTTGGGACGAGCGCCCCGATATTTATATCCATCCCAATCTTTTTCCAATGAAGGGATACAATTTTCCTTTGAAGGTTTAAAAAAAAACTAAAAGTAAACTATACAATCATACTTAATGCACCAATTTGTTATTGCTTGATATTTTCTAAAGGTCAGTTTTGCATTATTTTCCTAACACCAAAAACTATTATTGTAACACCCCCTGATCGGGAGTGTCACGGTAACAGTAACTATTAGTAACTTATCAATTCATCATATTTCACATTAATACTTAAACAAATTTACTTTCAATATTCATATACAAAAACACCAAATATTATCAAAATGCAATTCTCGCTCCTCACACTAACTAGTACATGCCATTATTTTACAAACCAAAATGTTATATGAAAATAATAATAATCCA